>JAQIUQ010007013.1:0-40000 GCA_030378365.1 Hybognathus amarus | reverse complement strand
TTCTTTAGTCTGAAGTTAGTAAAATCAAACGTGTCGGTTTATCTTGAAATAACATCTTGGTCAGATTGGAAATTACCTAAATTATCACTACTGTTGGTGCAAAAGACAAATGCATGACATACTTGGCACACACTAGGTAGGACTACATACACTAATTAGTCACATATTTGTTTACTTGTGTATTACACATACTCCAAACAAAACTTCAGCAGTCGCTGACATTCAGAACTGGATAAAAACAAGCGCAATAATGTCATGGAAAGTAGAACCCGAACCGATAAACGATTTTGAAGGCCGATACCAATACAAATATTTTTGGGTTTTAAAATCCGATATTCCGATATATTGGCCGATATTTTTTTATTTGAATTCTTTTCAGAAACGCGCAACAAAACGTTAACATATTTCACTAACATTAGTTATTTGTAATTATTTATGAGTTTTAACTAAAATAATATGATAATGCATTTTAAAAGAAACTTTCTTTTTATTGTCACAACAGAACAGACTGATGATAGTGGCATTAGCTAGCTTTGGGGTTCGCTAGTCTATAATGAGCCACAATTTAGCAATGGATAACGTCATACTGCAAATTGTAAAACATACATTTTCAATATAACAGGCCAAGGAGAGATGATACAACTCATTGCTATAACTGTCACGCGCTATTAAAGAAATACTTCAGTCACATTGTCAAAAGTTAAAAGGACAGTCAGTCAACTACATTGTAACAACGTAACGTAACTATTACTAGCTAATTCCACTTCACTCTCGGCTTATTTAACAGCAGCAAAACTGGACATTATAGTCACAAATGTTGTCATGCTTATTTGAGCTAAGAGAAGTGATGGGGATGCTCTTTTAATAGTTATTCAAGCAATGTAGCCTATGTCTCGTGACCAACAGGGACCGTGTAGAGTGCCCTCTGGTGGACAAACTAAACAATTCCAACACTCATGACATGGTTCAAGTGTGTTTTCATCCGTTTTTATTTTATTTTTGAAATATTCATTTATCGGCCATTATAACTGCCGATACCGATATTTTGGAAAATGCCTAATATCGGCCGATAATCTGGAATATATGGTCTGGCTCTAATGGAAAGCTACCATGAGTTTGACTCATTTTTGCCTTGCTGTCAGCGTTTTTTAAGATACGTCTGAAAAGCTTAAGCAAGTAAATATCTTTCACTGACCAGTTTTTAAAATGTAAATATAAACATTCGTACTTTCAGAAGACGTAAAACGTATGTAAACATGCACAATACAGATTATTTATGAATCCCTGAAGAAATTAGTCAGATTCTAGCATTTACATGATTAATGTTTGTATCAGCTCTACTACTCAACACCATCCAATCAGTCCAAAATTTAAATTGGATCTAGGCTTTTCAGTCCAATTCCGCCATCAATCCAATCACCAACAGATTATATGATTTCATGATGTACATTATAGTCACTGATTCATGTCTCAGAAGCACAAAAGTACTCTCAAACGTACAAACTGTGAGTTATTGAGGTTGCGTCGGAGTCTCATGGTCATCTTAGTGCAGGGTTCATCGCCAGGGTCATTCGAATCGCCAATGTGACTTTTGTCATCATCAACATCCTCCTTGATGATGAGATTTGGGGGTGGTGGAGGAATGTCTGGATCTGATTTCATGACCGGCGTCTCTGCTGGTTCATCATTCACAGATGCAACACTGTCCCGCACGATTACCGTCCTGCGGCAGTTCATCTAAAGAAAGGGTTTAATTACTGCAAATGCACTTGTCATTTCTAAAAACAGAAGCATATAGGAATAGCTCAACTGAAATGTGGTTCCTTATCAAGTCATGATGATGTCATGATCACTAAAATGTGTGTGCATCGAAACTGCAGACACAAACCTCTCTTCGCGTCTTGTCTCGAGCTACAAGACCCAGCCCCATCATTTTCAGGTCCAGCCCCATAGATCTGTAGTTTTTTCAGCTCAGGGTTCTTCTCTATGTCTTCTTCTGTAGGCTCAGGCTAAGGAGTGCAAGTGAAAGACTGTAAGTGAACTACAGTGACAGAGGTGATGAAATATCTCAGAGAGTTTCCCTTAACCCTATCTTTATCACTAAGCCACATATAGTTTGTTTAGGATCGAACGTGACTTCTAAAACAGCTTTTTCCATGAGGGATCCTTGATTGTTCATACTATCAAGCTATTAACGTTCCACTACTTTTCTCATTGTGGTAAACCATTAGAAAGATCGGCCAAATATTTTCCTCCAGTTTTCTTAAGTCTTAAAATAATTTGTTGATCCAACTGATTGAAAACCACAGATTTATCGATATAAAGCAAAAATGGTTGAGACAGCACTGTATACGGATAAAGCAAAAGCAAACATGCATAAAGTTAGTTTTGTGCCAGACTTGATTACTGTGAAGAGGAAAAAAAACGATTAATTTAAACAATTAATACTGAATGGCATTTCTAAACAGCTTAGTCTGTTATGAAATGACCAACTGCTGAAAGGGCTGGGTAATAAAACTGTCTTTATTCAGGTCCGCAATATATCTCTCTATGTTTAAAAAAGAGAAATACTCTACAATATTTTGAAATACTTTCATTTAAAAGAACACCAAAAAGCCCACATTGCCAAACGCATTCAAAATGTGTAATACAAGTAAATAAAGTCAAAATCTACAGAAATCAGCAAAACAAACATTTACCACACTGATTTTCCCTAAACAAAACCGCATTAACATAATAAACGGCAATATTCACATACATATATTTATACCTAAACAGTAGGGATGCTCCGATATGAAAATTTTGGCCAAATACCAATAATCGAATAATTCTTTATATTTGAAAGCCGATAACCGATACATCGGCTCGATAAACTTAAATCCAAATTTTTATCTCAATTTTGAGAGCCTGATTACAAAAACAAAAGTCTCACAATTAAATCCATGTCCCAAGCACACAATTATAATTATGTTCTCATTATAGTGTTGTAAAGCCGATATGACAGTTTTGCGCTGCACATGTTGTACTGAACCGTATTTTCATTTTTTTAAGAGATTTCAATCATATTTCAAGAAATTAAAAAATATAAACAGTGCCCAACAAGTGTCTCAGCTGAAGGGAATAACACATTATTTATCGGCTTTAATATATCAGCCACATTTTCTAACCAGGCCGATAATGATAACATTAAAAATGAACATATATCGGCCGATACCGATATGCTGGCCGATATATTGCGTGCATCCCTATTAAACAGCTAACAAACTGCATTTTAAAGTTCTAAACCCTCAGTAAAATTACAGCAAATATATCAAATATTAATATCATCACCCAGCCCTAACTGCTAAATGCCTTAAGTACGCAAAAGCACATGTATATAAGCAGCGTTACGACGAGATTAACGTCTGTCACGTATTTATGTTCGTTCCTGAAACCGAGTGTCATCTTAAAGCAAAAACAACTCATTTTAAACTCGCTGCAAGATGAACAATATGTAACCAGCCATTAAGAGACCAACATGTTATTGCATATCATAAATTAGAAGTAATATGCAGCCAAAGAAGGGCAACTCAGTCCACCACCAGAGGGAAATGTAAAGCAAGCCAGCATTGCTAAAAGTGTGGCAAGACAAGCGAAGTGAAATGTGAAAGATGACTGACAAACACTGAGGAAGATGGGATGGATGCACATAGAGATAAGCAAAAGCTGAGCTGAAAGAAAAGAAACAGGAGTGAACAACAGCAAGAGGTCGAACAAGGGGTTTTTGAGAGCATGAGGAAACATTAGCAAAGGAGAAAGAAAGTAAGGGATAGGGAGGATAGGAAAGAACAGAGGGAGCGAGAGAGAGAGAGCAAGGCAGTACCGAGGAGATGTTCTGAGAGCCAGTTGTAAGAGGGTGGTGAGTTGAATCCTCTGGACCCTGCATGGGAGACAACAACCAAAACAAAATGGATTCCAGAGAGAGACAGAAGGAAAAAACAACAACCATGTGCGACAGGACAATCTGTGGATAACAACGTATTCAAAATTTGGGTTTCTTTTTTTATGTCTGAGGTGACTTAAATTTCAGACAAAACATTAAGGAAAAATTCAAATCGGCACATGTGAAAATGTTCACATGACTGTTCAGCTGCAACAGATTTCTTGGTTGTGTTTGCACATGACTGTTCAAAGAATAACAAACTTAACCATTTATTTAAAATAACCTGAAAAATAATGCATGTATACCAGTGAAAAGTTTGGACACACCTACACATTCTTTATTACGACTATATTTGACACATTTTTAAATAACAGTAGAAAGTCCAAGAGTCTTCACTATGAAAATAGCTCAAATATATGAAACAAATCCAAACTATAATGTATTGGGGCTTTTTTGACAGCCCTGCACACTATGGACATGGACATTCTCTCACCTAACTTTATGAGGTATGTCCTGGGGTGATTTTATTAAAAATGACCTATGTTGCACTATGCAGGGTCCCAAATCCCTGTTTTAAAATAATAAATAAGTTAAATTTTTTAAATACTATGTACAGTAGGGGTGTAACGATACCCTTGTGTCACGATTCAATACATATCATGATACTGAACTCACGATACGATATTATTGCGATACTCCAAAACATATGCTAAAAGGTTAACAAAAAATGTTCTGTTGATTAAAATGCTAACTTTGATATTACATTGTGGGTTTAAATGAATAGGCTTGGACTTGGTGCATGTAACCCAAGGACAATGGTGACACCCGAATAACACTATTCATGATTCAGAAGCTGAAAATACAGAATAACTTTAGACAAATATGCTTGCCCTCTGTCACTGACTAGATATATTTAAAATAAATGTCAGGTGACAGACATTTGGCATTATCAGGACCCACAAATATTCCCCCATTGCATTATAATCAACATTATATATAGTAGTTTAACGTCAGTTCTGACACTCTGAAACTTGAATTTTTATTTTGGGGGAACTATCCACGATACATATAGCCACTTTCCACAATACGTATTGTTGCATTTTTGTATTGCGATATATTGTGGCACAATATAATGTTACACCCCTAACGTACACACAACTTTTATTTGTCTACAAAACTCATTTGAAACATTCAAACAAAAGGTTCACTTCAAAAGTTAAGATTTTGAAAAGAATTAAGTGTGTCCAACTTTTTCCTGGTAGAGTGTTTTAGTTCTTTTTCATGTTTGAACTAGGACGTAAACCAACAGAACAACTGCTTTAGACAAAATATTAAGAGAGGGGAACGGACATTTAAGGAATTACAATAGTTTAGTGAATCAGAAATTAGTGAGGGAACCACAAAAGGTTTTCGCTCAACTCTAAACCTATGAAGATGTCTGCAGCTGATACTACGGATAAGTGTATTATCGCTAATGCTATGAATCCATTGACCAAGCTAATGTAATGGGCAGGCAAATTAAAAAGCCAAACACCCGCAAAATAAACGCTGGGTAAATGCTGCATCAATGGAAATTATAGGGATGAGAATTGCATTAATATGTGATGAAAATGTATGGTTATGGCCAATGGTATTAAAGAATGACAAATGAAAAGTAGAAGTGATAGAAAGAAGAGAGAGGGAGATGAGGGCAAGATGGACACAATGCTTTTTTTTTTTAAGCACAGGAAGCAAAGCATGCTGGGAAGTGCCTTGGTCAGTGCTGATCCAAAAGCGCTCATTCATCTCATAAAAACAGACAAAGCACATTTGGATGGATCCATTAAGCCCTGGACAGTTATAAATCCATTAAAAGGAAAAGATTAAAGCCATCGATATGCAAGTTAAGATTACTAAAAATAAAGATTACATTAGTAACTCGATTTGTGTTGACTATTTATTAATAGAGCATACGGTAAATGTTTTATATAAACATTTATTTGTAAAGGTTACACATAAATCATGCTTGTTTTTAAAATCACTGCACTGGCTTTTTTCAAATCCAATTTATCATCTATAAACATTCTTTAATACTATGTGACAAAATTAGCTAATGAAGAGATAATTTTATATAACAAACAAAATTACATTACTTACAAACAGTTCAATGACGACAAAGTTTGAAAGTTAATATACGCCATCCAGAAACATCACTCACCTCAGGCTGAAGACGATTGGCTCGTCGCCCATAGCTGTTCAGTCTTGGATGGCGGGACTGATTGGCGGAGAGGAATGGAGTGTGGTTTGTATTCCCGGTCAATCTCATCACTGTCGAATGGCTTGGGTTTACATGGCTGGATATGACGAACACATACGTGTCAACTTTACACTCACAATAAGGACTGCATGTCTTTAATGTATACATTCCATATTCTGATCATATTCTGCTTAAAGGCCCCGTTCACACCAAGAACAATACCTATAAATATATCTTACGTTTTGGGGGATGTTGTGGCTTAATGGTTTGAGAGTCAGACTGGTAACCCAAAGGTTGAGGCTAAATACTGCCAGGAAATGACTGAGGTGACCTTGAGCAAGGGTTACTGGGTTGTTATTGGGTTACAATACTTGGCCTTCACATGTCATTATAACAATAACTATATTAGCTGCCATCCACACCAGCGAATGACATAGTTGTTTGTTAGTGTCTGCCGCATTAAATGCTTATGGCGAGCTCTTTAAAGTAGAAAGGTTTCTGATTGGAAAAAGAATTGTTCAGCAAGTGATTCCAACAATACCGTTTCTTTGTGACGTAAACGTTATAGTTGTGGTGTAGACTCCTCAATTCGCTTTATAACCTAGAAAGGTCTACATCCTTATCGGTATTTCTATAGGCATCATCCTTGTTGTGAACAGGCCTTAAGGATTTATATTTTGTAAAAGACATTGACCTGCACCACAGAACATTCATGTGCACATATTAAGCATTTTCAAATAACAAAATGTAGGTTCAAACTTTTCTTTTAATGACTGTAAAAATAAAAATATCGATAGCTTTATTTTTCACAACTGCCCTTAGCAAACAAATTTACCATTGTTTGAACTTGTGCTGAAATAAATGAATGTTCAGTTACAGTAAGCGTTTCAACTGAGGCATTTACCCAAAAATCAGATCAACAAAGCCATGTTATTCAGGTTAATGTATATAGGTTAGCAGGCAATGCTAACCTATATGTTAGCCTACACCAGGTTAACTGCGCGTTCACACTGCCGCTCGACTTGAGGTTCCAAAGTGTCCGGAAGTCATTCATTTTCAATGGAAGCTGGCTTTTCTCAGCTGCAAGGAGCATCAAATCCATCGGTGTTGCATTTTGGACGTCAGAAAGTTGAAAGAAGCTCAACTTTATGGTAATGAGCTATGACGCAGTTCAGTGGCAAGTGTCGGCAAAACGCCAGCAACCAATCGGAATATAGACATCCTTTGCGCTGGCTGATTCGGAGAAACATACAATGTAAACTTTTGTTCCTACCAAAACATTAGTTCTGAGAAAAAGGAAGAGAAGCTAATAATTGCCGTTGCTGGGTTTCCTACAGGTTTCCTATCATTTATGACATGACGTTGTTTGCTTATAAAGACGACATGAGCATAACTTTTATTTGAAATATTTACGAACGCTCGTCTGTAAAGCGGAATGCAATTCATTTGTTCCCGGTGAAACCGCATTTATAGTCTAATGCAAATAATAATAATAATAGCTAACTATTCGATTTTTCCTGACTAAATGTGACCAAAACGATTATAAAAACGCTGTCATTATAAAACAGGGTTCCCACACCTTGGTTAGCTTCAAACTCAAGGAACTTTCAAGGACTTTCCAGGTCCAAAACTCTCGAATTCAAGAACCTAAATGTGGGACACATGTGTTATGTCCAATAACAAACGTTGGGATACCATGTGCGTGCGTGAACGTCATGGCAACGTACAACACAAACTACCACACATAGGAAACACAACGCGTAACTAACATAAATGAAGAAAGCTAGTATGATAGGCCACATAGTGTTGGCGAAATAGCACATTAGCGGACCGCGGGAATTATTTGATTTTTTTCCAGAAAATGTTCTACACAAAATTCAAGCACTTTCAAGGCCATTTATCTATATATGTTTATTTTCAAAAACTTTCAAGGATTTCAAGGACCCGTGGCAGGGCTCCAGACTAACTTTTCCACTGGTTGCACTGGTGCTACCAACTTTCTCAGTTGGTCTGCAACAGCATATGATTTACTCGCACCTTTTCTTTTTTTTTTTTGGCTACATGCCATGGGATTAATCATTAGATCTATCTATCTATCTATCTATCTATCTATCTATCTATCTATCTATCTATCTATCTATCTATCTATCTATCTATCTATCTGTCTATTTTCATCTTCCTATCAGCATCATCTCTCTATCCTTTAAAAATCATTAAACATTCAAATGTATGCATTACATTTTTAAAGATTAGATTATTATAATAAGCTAATACAGACTTGTCATTATCAAAGTTTATAGTTGTAACAAACATCTCACACTCCTTACCTTCTGCATTTTATAATAATTTCCTTTTCCTCAGTCGAGCGATTAATCTAATCTAACTGCTGAAAAGACATAGGAAGGGGCACGCTGTTTCGTGAGAAATTTAAATTTTATATGCCTTACTTTGTGAATTTCGTAATTTGCATGTTCCACTATCAGTGTGCAATGCGCGTGACGTCTACGTTCGTCAATAAATAAACTGCACGTGTCTTGCGGAAGAACACTTTAGCCGGAGCTACTTCTCTCCGTTAATGTCTATGGCGAGTCACGCAGGCACTGGGCAACTCCGCATCCGAGTCGACCCCGGGATAAAACAGTCCGAATGAAAACACTTATTATAGGCGTACCGTCGTGATTCAGGATAAGTCAAAAACACGGTTTGGAAAATGGATTCATGATGTAGCCTACTCGCTCATTTTGAACATAAGTTACGGACTGCAGCAGCTGATATAACGGCGTTCTGTTGCGCGAGCGTCACTCGCACATATGCGACCACATACATTTTAACTTCGCAACAATGGTTGCATATGCAACAATTTGGTCGCAGTCTGGAACCCTGCGTGGGACCCCTGTAAAAGGTTTCGCCCTGTAAATGTATTGCTTGTTTTTTTCTGTTTATTACAGATTTCATGTTGTGACACTTCTATTAGAGTTCTCAACGGGGTCGGGTCGGCCCGACAAACTCGACGGGACCCGCGGGTTCGGGCCGGGTTGAAAATATAAGCAAATGACTCGGGTCGGGTCGGACCTCGGGCTTAATCTTTTCCACCCAGTAAAAAAACAAACAAATTATTATAATCATCGCTGCTGTTCACCGTAAAGAAAGTCTGGCTGCTGCGTGCAAAGTCCATCGCGGGTGGCTGGCAGAGAGGAGAACACGCCTCAGTCTATCCACTGTGGACGCACTGATCTTCCTCCACGATGCCTATTATAAGCATATGATTATGTTTGTAGGCTAGGTCTATTTTGTTTCAAAACTCGTAGCCCGCCTGCTGGTTTCAAAACGCGGTCGGAAGACTAGGAAAAGGAAAAGAGAATCTGACTGCGTGAGAAACCTGACAGGAGTCCCGCTCTCGGTCGAGCTTTATACTCATTGGCGCGAGCTCAAAAGCAGCACTGGATGCAACGGTGATGCTGACCTGGCGATCTTGTTGATGGACTAGTAAGTCAACCTTTCTAAGTTTGTGCTCATTTTATTTTGTGATTTCACCGGAATGAATAGACGCTGCAACGGCAATAGACTGTACTAGAACGCGTGCGTGTCCGAGTCGGGCCGCGGGCCGGGTTCGGGCGGATAATTCATGTTGATGTGTCGGGTTACATCGGGTCGGGCTTCAAAAGCCACGGGCCAGGTCGGGTCGGGTAATAATTTTCAGGCCCGTTGAGAACTCTAACTTCTATTCTCCCTGCAACGTCAGAGCGTTCAAAGCGCCAACAAGCTTCCCCGTACTTTCTGACAAGCGTCCTTGACGGAGTGGCCAGAGGTTCTTTGACGCTCAAGTCGGCGGCGGCGTGAACGTACAGTAACACTCACATTATCAAATTCTGAATATTAGAATATCTGTGTGCATGTAAACACTTTTCAGAGAAATATAATTGTACTGTACCACTTGCATAATGCAAAATGTGCACATTTTGTCATAAAACAGCCACACACAAAAAAAGGTCAAACGCTGTACCGGTAAACTGGCTCCAGACTGGAACATCTCAAATGGATAGACGATCCTCTCATAGTGGGACCTCAGGAGAGAGCCAATGTTTTTGCCAGGTGGATAACCGAGTTTCTGTGCCACGCGTGCCCAGCGTCTCTCCTTACTTACTGCCTCAAAACCTCCTTCCTCTGTCACAATCTACAACACAAGACATACAGCATGCAAGTTATGGACTTACATCAATGCCAACCTTCATGTCTTTCCAGTTAATGCTGTTTTAAAGACCAATGATATACTTATGCCAATCTTATTTGCCTATTATCAATTAAATTAAATAAACTATCAATTCCATAAAAGACTGCAGTATTGACCTTGGACAAGCTGTACAGATCTAGAATACGACGTTCTATGTTGGGAATCTTCAGGGAGGATCCCTGTATCTCCCAGAACTTGGCAATTCTGTCCAGATAATTGAGCTTCACTCTTGTCTCAGCCTGAGAAAAAAACAAAACAGATGTGTTTCACTGCTTAGTCAACATCAGAACATGTGGGTCATGCTTCATGGAGTAAGACAGGTGGGTGATGAGATCAACAGGATGCATCTCTGACCTCAAGCTCGTTGAGCCTCTGAATACGTGGAGTGAAATGGAAACTGTCCACCTCCACGGCAAACGGTGGCTGCCAGTCCTGAAATACAAAGAAAAGTCAGTACATGTGAATATTTGCATACCGGCATAACCATAAAGTGATTGTTCACCCAAAAAAGCCCATTTTACAGCACACAAAATATGATATTTTGAAGAATGATGGCACCCAAACAGTTTTATTGACCGTTGACTTCCATTCTACATGGCAAAAAACTTGTTTTTGTTAAAATATCTTGTTAGGATACAGCTCTTGAAGGTTTGGAACAACATATCTTCAACAGAATTTACTTTTTGTGGGGGAAATATCTCTTTAAGCATGTAGAAAAATAACCAGTAGAAGAAAAAAGAAAAAGCATGAGATGATTACAGGAGGTGGGCGAATCTTGCATATTCCAGACTTTTCCGCTATTGGGCGGATTTTGGCGATATATCCCAGTGGATCTGCAAACTCCTCCCATGACGGTTCAAACACTGGACATTCCGGCGACGGAATAAACTCCTCCCCTCCATCCATTGCTCTGAAAACAAACAATCCAAGTTAAAAGGAAATACACAAACTCACTAAAATCAAACATTATATCATCTAAATTAACAGCAAATACAATCGCATTGGCCTTCAAACAATCATATACATCATTCTTGCTGTTACACTGAAGTGAATGTGACATTTTACTGAAGTCGTTTTATTATTGAGGTCGAATTGTTTTTATTCACTGTGATAAATGTTTCAGCAGTTTATGCTAATTCATGTTTTTAAACAACAATTAAAGGTTCAGAGTTCACCATATTGATACCATTCGCTATATCCATATATACGACCAGCTCAAAAGCAAATTTATCCAAATAAAATTGAAGTACATAAACTTGGCGAAACAGGTTTTGCATCGATTAAACTAAAGTAGGTGATGATGCATCCACTGAACTAATCAGGAAGTTTAGCAGACAAAGGAAAAAGTCATTCCACAAGTACACTGGTCGAAGGAACTGAAGAACAGAAACTAGGCCTAATTTCTAAGAAACACGCATGGAAATGCACCTTATATTATTTCTATTCTAACGAAACATCATATAATTTCTAACTCCAGAAATCCCCTGATTTTGACCTTGTCTACTAATCTCAGACCAGACAAAATGGGGGAGGGAGTGAAACATTGTTCATTTAGGCCTTGCCTGGAAAACATTTAGCCTGGATATCACCAAAACTGTGCCTTATAAAACAGGAACATGCCTTATATGACAGGCCTATCCTTTACAACTAATTACAAAATCTTATTTATACTGGTATCTTCCATGTTATGAAAACGAAAACAAAAAAGGATCACGTGACTAATGGTTCACACTTCATTTCCCAAGCTAAAAACGATTACATTAACTTCTTGTTTTAACGGGTTAATCTTGATAAATGAATACATGTAATAAAAAGAACAGGGTCTCCACCTGTCTCGCTCAAATTATGACCCAAACATATTCCATAAAGTTGAGCCATTTAAATCAAATAGATGTATTTGACAATGGCGTGACAGACGCCTAGTTATGAATAAAATAATGGTGGCAGTGGCTATCTCTCAAAACGTAGTTAGATGCCTACCATGACAAAAACATTAGAATTAGACAAAAACACAATAAAATGGTACATACAACGGCTTTCTAGGGTACACAGCACACCAGGGTTTGAAAAGAGTCATAATCCCAAATTTCCTGTAGCTTTAGCCTGCTAACCGGCCTCAACTCGCGTGAGATTCGAGAAAAGCTTTTAAATTCACTGATAATAGTAAGAAGACCAAAAGAATGTGGTGAATGAACACTTTTTAGACATATCTGTGAAAATTATGTGTACTTGGGATTTGCTTAGAAAGCAGTTTTATAGAAGTAGCTAGTTAGCTGTCCGGCTAATGATCAAAACAATAAAGCCTCACCACCCGTGTGTCAGTCAACCCACGATAAATCCAACAAACGATTCATTTGACGTTAAAGGTAACGTTAAAACGAACCTCTAAACATCCAAAAGCATGACGATTTAAACAAATTATAAATCCAGTGCGAGGGCCAAACATTAGGACTCAACCCCAAGGAATGGCTGAGTTGTGGAAACGCACACCAGGTGATGATACTTTAACTTGTCTTGGGTCGCGGGTATATGATGTGTGACATTTAAATGGACCATTTGATCGTTTACACCATGTAAAACATAAACACTTGTCGCTAAATCGAAATAAATTTAGCCTTCAGTGCAGGTTGAATCTGAACAACACAGTCTTACATTTTTTTGCACTTGGTCTGAGTTCTCTTATTCTTCGGTGTCGCCTGAGCCGGTGTATTTATTATTTGTGTCTTTCTGGGTCTTGTATGATGATGATCACGGGGTCTATTGTTCGGCAGAGGGTCAGTCTCTGGGTGGCAGTGGCTCTGCGGCCTCCTCGATCAGCCCATCCCAGCACACACACTCTCATACACTCTCATACACACACGCTCGTCCGGTTTGAGGGTTGATGATCGCGGAGATCTTCTTTCTACTGACTCCAGAACGTCCCCCGTAAGTTGACGTTTTCTTTATAATAACCACTTCGAGCGAATTACACGTTTCCAATGTTTTCTTTTCTCGGCACCTATCCACAGTTCATCCTGTCTGAACTACACGCCATCTTGGTTTCATCACGACCTAAGCACAACTCTCTCAAGATCCATTGATCTCAGTTGGGAAAACACGCACTTGACTGGATGCGAGCACTGTCCCATCCCTCCACGCTTCTAGTTACATGTAAACTAGTCCCCTGGACTCGTCCGATTTTATGCAGAAGCACGCAAATTATCGTCCTGGATGCAATAGCAAATGCCTGCTGGTTTCAGGCGTACTTTAAAAGTGGACTATATATTTTATAATGTCGAATTGTAAATAGTTGTGTGCTGCACAAGTGATGCAGGTAGACGAGCCTACGTGACGCGGAGTGATATTTCACCTCTATCTTGGAGAAGTAGTTCCAGTGAGTAAAATTTGCGCAGAAGAGGTCAAGCGATGTATGCGAAAAACAAATTGGGTAGCGACAACTAGTGGAAAAACATCGAAATAACCCCAAATAAATTATGTCATCATTTACTCATTTTAGTTTGTGGGTTGGGTTGAATTTTCTTGACTTCTCATCATAGATAATGCCATAGCTATAAGTTTTAGTACATAATCCAAATTATTTTTATTACCAAACTACACAGGCTATTTTTTTCTCCTGAATTTTATTTGTCTCCGTAATTACGTATAATTATTTTAGACAAATACAATTTAGAAGAAAAAAATAGCCTGTGTAGTTTGGGTAATAAAAATAATTTGGATTATGTACTAAAACTTATGTACATGTCTGTTGTATACTGTAATAATAACAGTGACAATAATGATTATAATTATATTAATAAAAATGTACTATTAATTGGGTTATAAATATACTGTTAATTCATTACAATATGAATATTAATTGCTTTTTTTACTGTTTAGATGAATATTTATGTAAGATAGGCTATTTATATAATATCAGGTCTGTAGAACAATATTTGCCCATCTAAAACTTAAATGTATCAATTAATATGTTCAGTAGAATTGCTATGTTCGACATACATTACATTGTTTTCATTACACAGTGATTTGAGGGAGCAATAATTCTAGTTCAAAAGCTCAATCTAAAAAAACTTAACAAGAGTTTGTTTTTTTCTGGAATTTTAATGAGTCAGATTAAATATGTAAATTAATTCTTAAAGAGATTGTTCACCCAAAAAAATGTGTTGCCCTCATGTTGTTGCACTCTCAGTCACCATTTGCTTTCGTTTTATGGGGGAAAAAGGCAATGAAAGTGAATGGTGACTGAGGCTGTCAGTTCCTATTGCGTTCGACAATCAATCAATCAATTCCTTCAACCAACATTATTTACGTTTTTGGGTGAGTTATTCCTTTCAAAGATTATGCAGTTCAAAAAATATGGGGAAAAAAGGCACACAACAACAACACGTTGTGTCAGGACACTTTATATATTTTTATTCATATAATATTAGGCAATAAATATTCACATCTCTCTGAATTTGCTTAATTTCATATATTATCTGTACACAAATAAGATGACTTCATATACCTTTTTTCAAAATTACACTTCAATCTGCTTTGACATACACACTTGTACAAGTTTACAGATAAAATTAATTTTCTTGGATCAAAATAAATATGCAATGATCATCTATATTTAATGCCATCTCCCTACACACACACACACACACACACACAGACATACCTTTGACACTTTCCCTGTCTCATTGTAAATATTAAATCACAGTCTATTTACAGTTTGTTACAGAGCTCAGTAAATACAGACATACTCGTGCAAGAAAATTCACAGAGAAAGACAGACAGTTAATGAAAAATATCATGAAAATCTTAAAATAAAGTAAGTTAGGAATTTCTAATCTTTATCTCATATTGATATCCGGCCATGGAATATATGCCCCATTTTCCACCATACTGTCCTATTATTCAGTACTGTGCAGTGCTGATCATATGTAGCTAAATAGCATATGCAGGAGCACATAGAAAGAGATGGCGATTTTTAAGGGCATAAATATCTTACACACAATAACTGAGCATCACATCAAGACAAATAATACTGGGCATCTGCATTAAGCCCAGTCCAGAAATATAAAACAGCACTTGAGATCACGTTATGCATCCACACAAACAGAAACTTCAAGCAATACTTACACTAAGGCCTTACTTAAGGATAAATTACCTTGATTTCTCATATAGGTAAACTGAAATCCTTGTATTAATGTGATAATTTATTTATACAGGTTCCTCCATCTTCCTCCTCTCCTTCATTAATCATACAGAGGAAAAATGAGGAAGGTTATTGTAGTATGACTGAAGTATGGTGCTATATTGTCAGAATAGGTCGTTTTTAAGCCCAAACTAAAAATCAGCTGCACAAAACATCATGACCGGTAAACAACTCTTTAAAAATGTTTTAAATAATACCCATACGAAGTCTCTGACATTCAAGGTCACTTGTAAAGACAAGTGTGTTTGGCCATAAAAGTCATCAATAACAATAAAACTCATCCTTGATTGTTGAATGTCAAAGCATGAGAAAACATTTCCTATTTACAAGTATTTTCTGTCAAATTTAGTTTCATAACATAAAATAAGAATAGTTATATTCATTAAAATTGAAATTCATAGCAAACATTCATATAACAGCATAAACTAATAAAAAACACCTTGGTGAAGAGGTTGGCAGTATTGATGAGGACCCAATGGAAACTAAATACAGATAATTCAGATGTGAAGACTGGCAACAATCTTTCATGGCATGTTTCCTTCATACGTCACTAGCCCTCATAAAAATACTTAACGTGGGAAAAGTGTAATATATATATATTTTAATGGATAATGGAGATATATTAATTTAATATAGTTCAGAAAACACATTCATTTATAAAGTGCATTGGATGCCTTTTATTTTTACATTCTGGGCCTTGATAAATTCACTGGAACTTTACTTGAAATGTGCTAAGAATTTAGTCATGGATGATAATGCACACACATTGGCTCAGTGATTTTTACTGTAATGTGAGTGAACATCCACTTTGAAATTCATTCAAGCCCTTTGGGATTCTTCAAAAATAAAATTACTGTCAAATTGGATTAATATAAAGTAATGCTGCCATGAGAACATTTTTAGATTTTAGGCACAATACTTTTGGATTTAAAAAAAAATTATAAAAATAATTTACCAAAACAAGCTCATTACAGATCAAAATATGAAATTTACGTATTGTTTTCCCATTTGTGTATATGTATTTGTCTTTTTCTAAAACATGGTAACTGTAGAAATTAAGTTTGTAGATTAAATGTTACTAATTTATTATCTGACTGATTCAACATTACGGAAATATTATATTGTGTTAAAATTTCATATAATTTTACACATGGTAATAATACTGAAAGTGATTCTAGGATGATTACAAACAGCACATCCACATACAAGGCGTTTTACAGCTGAGATTAAAGGTATTGTAGGCAGGAATTGTATAAAAAAACTTTTTTTCCAAATTTGTTTAAACTTTCTATTTATATCAATGCATAATTAAAATATAAGTACTCTGAAAAAGAAAGTATAAAAATCGAGTGTCTGTAGACCTCTCACGACTGTTTTAAAGACAGCTCATTATTTCCATTCACTCCACCCCCTCCCTTCTGGGCTCTTTCCAAAGCCACGCCCCCAAAACACATGAACGCGCAACTCCGACAGCTGAGCTGAAGACGCATTATTTACCTGAGACGAGCGGAGAGGAAGGAACGCAGTACATCATGTCAGAATCACATGTAATAAAAAATCTAACTTTATAATTATGAAGATAAACAAATAAGATGTATTTTAGTACTCAATATAAAGCATCAAGCTATTGGTAAAGTTTTAAATATATATTTATTGATTCGATGACGAGCTAGTTATCTACAGCCTAAGGCAAAGCTAATAACAAGTTGCATGATACAGGTTTTTCCATTGCCATTACACTGTGATGAAGATGAATTTCGTGTAAGATTCATAACATATATGGTGTTCGGCATGTAAGAGTTTCCATATGATTAAAGCATTGTTGACTCTGATGAGGACAGTGGGGTTAATAGCATTTATGAGACGTCCCCTACCATCCTAGGAAAAAAAATATCGCTCCCCATATGAAGATCTACATTTTGCTTCATTTCGCTCGGACATTTAACGGCGTGTACATACACGCATACACGTAGATAGCTCAAAACGTGTATAGATAACACACCACGACTTGAAAGTGGCGTGTATGTTTACGCAAAAGTCATGTTGACACTCCAGAGACAAGTAGCCTACCGCATCGTCAGCTCGAGGACAGATCCGTGGTCGAGATCGAAGCAGAGGAGGTCGTGCAAGAGGCCGTGCAACTAGGGTCCGAGGAAGTAGAGGCCGAGGACGGGGTGGTCGAAGTGCAGGGCAAGAAGCACTTCTTGGAAAAGAGGACCTGCGTCGAGTTTTGTATCTTCAAGCTCAAACAAGGGCATTTGAACAGGTATTTAGATACGTACAAGTGGGCAGAAGGGTGGTTGCCATGGTTGCGAGAGAGTGGCAGTTGCCTAAGCCAATCCGTTTGTTTCGTCCAGGTTTGAAATAATGAGCTGCGTTTATACAGATTAAACGGTCTAGAGCCACTCGATTTTTATACTCTTTTTTATCAGAGTACTTAGATTTTAATTATGCATTGATATATATAGAAAGTTTAAAGAAATTTGGAAAAAGGTTTTTTATAAGATTACTACCTACACAACATTTAAGAGTGAAAGAGGTCAGGCCAATACTTACTTTAAACAATCATACCAGGTGTAAGATATTTGCTTTGTAGATTTATCTCTATTAACACTTACTTATGTCAATGTTGTAGATGTATACAAAAAGAGCAATAGAGCATTTAAAATTATTTAGCAAGTAGAAGCTGGACATCAATTAAGTGAAAAGATTATTGCATCTTGCGAATGCTATAGCGACTAATGCTTAACATGATTACTGGAATGTATGAAATCATTGAACATACTGTGCTTTGATCTGTCCAGCACAATGTCATTTGTATGCTCTCTGGTCTTCACATTTCCTAAACAGGTTCCCAGGTCAAACAAGGTACAGTTTCTCCAATACCTGCAATGATGAATGCAGAATGCAACCATATTACCCTAACTTTATGGCTCTACGCAACTGAAAACAAGACTGCGGACAATTTTATGTTTGAGTTTGTCCATGTGTCTTTTACATGCTTTAGTAGGTTATTTCTCGTCCAAATATGGAATCTAAGAAGAAGCCAAGAAGTCAGCTAGCAGTCAAACCCATCTACATCAGCTGAACTGAAAAAAAGTGTCCTAATTGTTTCTCTTTATTGTTGTCTAGTATATTTCCCACAGCACTAATCTACCCAAGAGCCTTTAACTATCTGTCTGGCAGTGTTGCCTCGGTAAGTCCCTTCGATCACACTTGTGGGAAGCGCAGGTGAAAGTAGCAGAGTCTTAGCAGGCTGCGTTTCTTTTCCCACTGGCATTATTATCAGATTTGGCCCTGCCATTGCCCGCCTCCTCCACCCTCGCAGAGGTCCCCCTCCGATTACCAAAGGACCCTTCAGCGTCGCCCAGCCTCGCGACTTCCCCCGGCTCACACTACCGTGCTGATCCGATTGGTAGGTTTGGATTTGGCGCGTTCGACTGTGCCCGTCCCCCAGGTGCGGCTCCACTCTGGGCCGGCGAGGGCCCTTGCTGACCCCCGGCTTGGGAAGGTGGGCCTTGGTGCTGGGGGGGAGAGGGAGAGAGGCGTAAGAGGGATAAGGGGGAGGAAGGGGGGGTAAAGGGGAGTGGGGGGGAGGGGGAATAGAGCCCAACGGAGGATACTGGGGCAGATACTGGGCGGCCGGTGGCCCGTGGTGGGCAGTGCCGGACGCGGAGACTGGAGGCGGCTGAGTTGGAGCCGGGAAGGGCGGGGGCGGAGGGCTGGCGAACACGAAGTGAGGTTGGTGCACGGGGTGGGAGCCCGGGTGCGGCGTGTGTACATGCACGGGGTGGGTGTGGGAGTGTGCGTGCGGGTGCGGCTGAGAGTGCGACAGGGTGAGAGGGGGCTTGCTGATGCCGCCTCTGGCCGAGTGTGTGGGCTGTGTGTGGAACAGAGCAAACTGCGGATGAGGGGAGAGTGGGGAGTGAGGAGAAAGGGGGGAGGGTGGCCGGAGCCCATGTTGCCCATGCTCCCGTAGCGACCCTGCAAAGTATGCTGGGAGATCGGCTGGTACGGGGATTGCGCAGAGGGGTTGGGGAGTGGCCGTCGAGGCAAGGTGACCCGCTGAAGAGTATGGAGGGCCGGCGGCCCAGATGTAGGTGCGGTCTGAGTATGGAAGCGGTGGTGGTGGTAGTACGGGGGTGGAGGCTGTCCACTGACATTGTTGCTGGTAGTATGGCAGTACTGGGCGTGCAGGGCCTGGATCTTGGAAGGACCCCCGCCCTCCCCCGGGCAAAGTGAGGACGGGGACAGAGGCGGCGGCCCTCCTGTAGTCGGCGGGGCCACAGGGGCGGGGTAAGGTGGCCCCGGGGGATTATAGGACCTGGCGCTTTGGATCGTTTGCCCCAAAAAGGGAGCCTAGGAAGGAACCGGTGTTGTTGCTGTTGCTCCCAGTCCCCATTCCAGTCGTTCCTCTCTCGGTGCTGCTGGAGACTGGCCCAGCGCCAGTCACCGCAGGTGTGTGTTGCTGCCCCGGCCCACCCCCCACCCCCACTCCGGGGCTCAGGATGGGGCGGTGAGGCCGGTAATCTTCTGCTCCATAGCATCCCGGGAGAACAGTGGCTACTGGATAACGCTGGTGAGGCCGTGGACTGCTAATGATGGAACCCTAAGACAAAGAGAGTGGGGGAAAGGAGGAAAAAGAGGAGGACAGCAAAGCCAAAAACAAGTGTTTGAGAGAGAAGAGAGGGTGTGCAAAGTGGAGCAGGAATGTGGGCAACAAACCAGAGAGAGAAAGAAAATATAGCAAAAGGATACAGAGAGAAAGGTGGTTTCGATGGGAGGAAAAACAGGGGTGAGTTGATTAGGGTAGTGAAACAAAATTCTGTCCACATCATAATTCAGAACATTATTACACAAACACATGCGCCCAACTATCTATTATGTGTCCCGGATGCTAATAACGCCAATTTTGCTATTGGTAAATTGGAATGTTATTTCTGTTTTGTGTAATGGTCAATACCTATGCTTCCAAGAAATTACTCATCTGTTTAGTTGCCATAAAATTGAAGATGAAACAGCATTTGTAAACCATTCTGTAATCAGATGAGTAAAACAGAGTATTCAAATGAGATTAAAATGGAGTTGGGACCTGATTGGTGGACATGTAATCAAAGTCAACATCACTTGTCTTATTTGAAAGACTTCAGAAAGTTGAAATGGTCAATCGTTTAATGTGGGCTCGAATCAATCGTCCCTTGAAAAATGAAGAGATGGTCCTCACTGCAGAACATGAAATCCACAGGGAGGAGTCGGACTCCGCCCCCTGGATCTCGTGTACTGCAATGAGGTGCTACTGAAAATTAAAAGTTCCATCGCAAAATGAACTTTTGGTCTAATTACACATTGGTACCTAGTCGACCGTCTCTGCGATTTGTTTTCATGATAATCGAATGTAAAGAGTTTTATCTCTAAAAACTGTTTAGCTATAACGCTAGTATATGGGGCATATAATAAGTAAAAAGAAATCGCTAGTTAATACCACTAACAAGGCTCAAAATAGCCCAACACTAACACAGTAACATAATGAGGGTCCATACATGCAAAACGAAGCATTGAGAACTTAGTAAGTGTACAGACCGTTTAATAAGAAGATATATTATAAAGACAGTGCACATCGTGTATTCAGGCAGCAGCCATCTTTGTAAAACAGTTTCGACAAGTTGAACCATGAATGCTGTTCATACAGTTCAGCTCACTCAGCATGACGTTTGGGATCGAACTTGTCGTGACTGTTTTCCAAGATGGCTCCTGTCTGTATACATTAAGTGAACTGTCTTTAAAAGGTATCTTCTTATTAAACGGCCTTTACTCTTACAAAGTTCCCAATGCTTTGTTTTGCATGTAGGGACACTCATTATGTTACTGTGTTAGTGTGGGGCTATTTTGAGCCTTGTTAATGGTATTAACTAGTGATTTCGATTTGACTTATTAAATGCCCCCATAAACTAGCATTTACGACTAAACAATTTTTTGAGATAGAACTCTTTACATTCAATTATCATGAAAACAAATCTAGGTACCAATGTGTAATTAGACCAAAGGTTCATTTTGCACTGAAGTTCTCCTTTAAGAAATCAAAAAATCAACTATGAAGTGGATAAATGGTTAGAAAAGCTGATCAGCAATTGATTATCAATTTTGGATATACATATAGGTTCAAATAATTTAAAATGTGATAATCAAAAATAATGATACATCTTATTTGTGATTGATTGATGAATACATTTTGCCTATAATTGCTTTTTTAATATCTTTTTCCTATTATCGATTTTACACTGAACCAGGAAGTGGCATACAATCTGCTGTCCTTCATTTCTGGCCCCACTATTACAGAAGCTGTTTCAAATGTGAATCATCATTTTAGTATTGCCCCAAAATGCACTAATAAATCATGTATAATGAGACTATGTGTACTTAACGAGTAAAAAAGGGTAAATTTTATTACATATTTGATTTGATTTGTGAGGGACACTTAATAAATTGCAGGACTTAGTATAAAAATCAAGAGATACATAAAAAAACATCATACAACCACTAGTCCATGCATAACATTTCAAATACCAACCATCTACACAAACCACATTACAAAGCACAATGCAACCATACAATAATGACTAGAGAAGTAAATAAACAAACTAAATGTATGTGTTTTTATAGAATATCAATGTCATGCAGAATAAATTCTGGGTCAATAAGATGTCTTCTAGTCCATATATCTCTCTACAAGATATTCAACCATGTCCCGAATGACTGCAAATCTTCACAGGTGTCTGAATAACTGATGGTATTGATTCATGGCCTCAGTCACGTGTACGTTAACATTCCACGGACCACATATGGTCACACAAGATGCACACACATGGCTCTGTGTCTATGGTAAGGACACATGCAGGATGACGCCATGTTTTGTGGGGATTCCAGGCAGGCATGCGGGTGGTTTGGGTTTGGGACTGAAAGCTAAAGATACAGACCTCTGCTTCACTCAGACTTACTTCCATTGTACTGTCAAGGGAACCAACGCTGTTTCTGCGGCCACGTTTCCCTGTTACCCAGTTAGCAGATGTCAGTCACAGCTGCAGCGTGTGTGTGCGTGTATATGTGTGTGGGTGAGTGTGTGAGAGAGTGAGTGTAATACAATGACTGTCAGTGTTAACTAGAGTTGTCAGACCAAAAACTTTGGTCAGACTTCAGGACCAAGTCACTACTGAAATGTTTAAATTGTGACACTTTGAGCGTCAGGGCAATAAGAGGTGTTTACGATTTTGCTCAACAGTGCTCAAAGCGTCACACACAACTGTAGTGTTTAATTTAAAGGGGTGATGAACTGAGAAATCAAACTTTCCTTGAGCTTTTGACATCTAAGAGGTCATCAAATTATAAGAATATCCTGTAAGTTTCAGAACTGAAAACGTCCTTGTTAGTCCAATAAAAGCTTTTATCGACACCAGCCTCTGCAAACGACTCGTTTTTAAAAGCGGGGAACTATGACGACAAAGAGGATAAAACACCATCCTCGGAGAAGAAGATCGCTGCCTATTTCAACACGGCCGGTTTAGCCCCGCCCACCGATTCGAACATTACACGCATAGCTAAGTAACATATGCCTACCTCGTGATGACAAACCGGATTAAGCAGAATATTGTGCAGTGCCTGGTTGTGGAAGAAAGTTGCTGCATAAGCTTCCTGTGGATTCCAATAGGATTGCATAGATAAACTTTATTTTTAATGACGTTCCAGTTGATGAGGTAAAACATCGTCGTCTGTTCGCTTCATTTCACTGATGATTGATTTGTCAACAAAACTGGATTTACAGACCGATTAAGAGAAAAGAACGGTGATGTGCCGTCTATATTGGATCTGACAGGAATTGTGCAACACACGGACTCTGGGTTCGAACATGCATGGGCGAATCCGGTTGCCATTTGACAACATTGGACGTTTTCCCCCACGTGCACCAACGGGTGAGTTAAACTCATTATAATATGAAAAACTGTTCTCCACTTGCAGCAGTGGGCGTTTACTTCCAAGTCTTCAGTGCGAACACGTGACCGTTTTTCAGGTAGGCTCAAAACTTGTGTACAAAATAGCCTATTACTTATTCATTTTGATGTTTTTGAATGAAAAAACCAAGCAAACGTCATAAGTTGACCTCAGACAACAATATAATAAAATTTGAAAAGCCAGTTCATGACCCCTTTAACATAGTTGAACTTTTTTGTTGGAGCCTGCTAATTTTTTTTATTATTCTTGAAGAATATATCACCCTAAAACAACAATTTAGCATAAAATAAGCCATATTATAAAGACATAATGACAAATAAAAAGTCATACAAAAAATATCCAGTATTTTTAAAAATTGTTTTGACAAAAAACTTTGTATATGTACAGTATGTACATTTAAAGAGATATTCCACCAAAAATAAAAATTCTATCATCATTCACTCACCCACATGTCATTCCAAACACATATACATTTCTTTCTTCCTCCGAACACACACACAAAAAAGATATTTTGAAGAATGTTGAAAACCAAACAGTTTTCGGGTCCTATTGACTTCAATTGTATTTTTTGTCCATACAATTGAAGTCAAGGGAACCGATACTGTTTAGTTACCAATATTCTTCAAATCATCTTCTTTCCACAGGAGAAAGTAAATAGTACATGTTTGGAACAACATGATGGTAAGTAAATTTGGACAGAATTTTTATTTTGGGTAAACATTTCCCCCAAATGTAATGATCATAATGACCATAATTAAACTGGCTGCCAGTCACAGTGAAGAGTCTCACCTGAATCAGACAGGTCCCTCAGTGAGGAGCTGAGAGCAGTGCGTTTGAGGCCCTCTCCTGGTGAATAGTTATCATCCAAACTAGGCCTTCCCATAGTGCCATTCACCACTTCATTCTTGACTCCACCCACTCCTGCCATCATGCTGTTGGTGAGCAGGCTGGGCCGCATTACTCCCTTCTGCTTCTCCAATTCAGCTGCAGGAGGAGAAAGAACAAATATCATCAGATGACTATACATTGTAACACCTTTTCCTAACCAGGCACAAAGTTTCCAGCATCAAGTCATTTGTCTGTACACATACTAAAAGCTAAATGTTTACAATGAGCTATTTTTGTCTTGTTTCCTATGTGTTTTCTATGAATCATCATTATGTTGACCAGATTGGGTTAATGTAAATCAATGATGATAATGCTGTCATAGTAAACCACCAGTAGAGGGCCAGAATAAAGTGCAGTTGATTTATGAGAACAGCAGAGGGTGTTGTACTCACACTCTACTCTGTATTTCTCCATTTCCTGCACCTCAGCAATGCTCTCCCTCAGATCACTGACGAACCGAGTGCGGTCCTGTTGACTAGGCGCCGTGAACACAATCAAAACTTTATGCTCACCGCCCGGGTTGGCTGATGCTAATTTGACACCATGAGGATAGTCTGAGGGTGGAGAGTGAAAAAGATCCAGTTTATTGAGGGTTCACAAATAACACTGTCACATTACATTTAAAAAAAGAGTCATGACATGAGAAATCAAAATTTGAGTTTTTCCGGATACATATTTGTTTTTTGTGCATTTTTTTTTACATTATTATAAGTTAACCTCATGGAACATAGTGCAATTATTTAAAAATCCATGTCATGATCACTTTAAATAATAGGTATAAGTGATGATTTTAGAAAATCAGAAAAATGAATATTCACTATAGAAATTTCCTTGACTTTCCATGATCTATCACAATATTATTTTATATATTTTTTCCAGGTTTTCCATGGCCATCACACCTGGACCAAATTGATTATAATAATTTACAGCTTTATGAGAAAACTCTAAACTAAGCCTGGGAAGTCAGTATATGACACCTTATATCTTTTATTATAATATTTTATAAAAAGTTTGGGGTCAGCATGAACAAGGACATATGAGACATTTATCATTTTAATAATTTAATTATAATTTTCATTCTCTTTCAAATAAATACTTGTTTTAACTTTTTATTTATCAAAGATTCCTGATTTTATTTTAGTATAGTTTCCTTCGAAATATTTAAGCACAACTGTTTTCAACGTTGATATAATAAGGAATGTTCTTGAAAACCAAAAACCAGCATATTAGAATGATTTCTGCAAAAATCATGTGAAACTAAAAATTCCACTTTGCATCACATGACTAAATTAAGTTTTAAATATAATAAAATGGAATGCAGCTATTCAAAATTACAATCATATTTCATTATATTACTATATTTTTGGCATAAATACAGTCTGGGTGAGCATTAGAAATCTTAAAAAAAAATTCGTATTGACCCCAAACTTTTGTACTGTACTGTGTATATAAGAAAGACAAAAATGAACTTCAAATCTTACAGGAGTTCTGGAACATGTGAACCTGCATCTCCACAAGAGGGAAGGACTGTCTGAAACTGTATGTTACGGAGGTTTTCTTCTTCTGGAAGATCTTTGTAACCTTGAAATATAAAAACAAAGAAAAATAACCACTACGCATTTTAATGTGTTCATTTGAATGAACTTTAAAATACACATTCATGCTGAGGAGATGTTGCTAAAACGGCTTGGGCCAATTCATTTTGCATGCATTATTAAAGAAGTAGTTCACTTTAAAAAAAAACTTTTGCTGATAAATTACTCACCCCATGTCATCCAAGATATCCATGTCATTCTTTCTTCAGTCGAAAAGAAATTAAAGATTTTGATGAAAACATTCCAGGATTTTTCTCCATATAATAGACTTCAATGGAAACCAAACAGTTCAAGGTCCAAAAGAGTGCAAACTGCAAACTGTTCAAGGGGCTTTAAATGATCCCAGATGATGAATAAGGGTCTTATCAAGTGAAACGATCGCTCATTTAAAAAAACAAAAAAAACAAACAAACAAAGTTTAAGTTTTATAAGCTTAAACGCTCGCCTTGCTCTGTTCTGTGATGCGCATTCGTGACTCTCCTGTTTCGAACTCGTTTATCAAAATGAACGAATCTTTTTTCGAGTCATTTGGTTCATTCAACGAACGAAATGAATCGAATTGACTCAGGAAAAGATTTGTTCATTTTGATGAATGAGTTCGAACAAGAAAGTCACAGGAGAGGGCTTTAAATGATTTAAATGGAATCGTTTAAAGCCCTTCTGAACAGTTTGCACTGAAACTGTCTTTTGGACCTTGAACCGTTTGGTTCCCAGTGAAGTGCATTATATGGAGAAAAATCCTGGAATGTTTTCATCAAAAACTTTAATTTCTTTTCAACTGAAGAAAGAAAGACATGGACATCTTGGATGACATGGGGTGAGTAAATTATCAGCAAAAGTTTTTTTTTTTTTTTTAAAGTGAACTACTCCTTTAAATGATGTCTATTATTGACATTACCACAATCAGGTCGTTGAACAGGAAGACCTCTCTCTGGTGGACCCCAGACCTTTGAGGACGGTTGGTGTCCGGGACTTCATAGAGCTGACAGCAGCACACCAGTCTGCGGTGGGGCAGAGACAGAACCTACACACAGAGCAGATATTTACATTTACTTTGGAACTACATTACACATTGTTCATCAAACAGGTCAAAAGTATGATTTTAAACTGAACAGATACGTTCTCAAACATTCACTATTCTCAAATATTCCAATCCTAAAAACCTCAATTTGATAAATGTCTCAGTAGTACTCACAGGTTTCTTGCCCACAATGACTCTCTCCACCGCCTGGACCTGAGAAACATGGTCATCATTGGTCCTCAGTTCCCACTTCTGAATGCGCTGGTAGATTCCAACTAGTAAGTCACGTGGGATGTCCTGACCATTATCCACCCCTGAGAGAAAGAAATGACATGCACACAAGAAGAGATTTAGTCTATTTGCAAAATCCCTGACAGTTACATGGCACATTTAAAAGCAGATTGAGAATGTGTTTAGTTGGCCACTTAAGTTAGTGCCAAATATGTGAATGTGTGACATCTGAGAGAGAGAGAGAGAGAGAGAGAGAGAGAGACAGATTTGAACACCACCTCGCAAGTTTTTGATGAAATCGTCCAGCTTCATCTTCCTCTCCGCTTTGATATTGGGGCTGTACATGTCTGTGTTGAGGAGGATGATGGCAAATGCTAGGATGAAGATGGTGTCTGGGTTCTGGAACTGTCTTACCAGTGCTGGGTTACAAACACAGTACCTCTGACTACAAGACAGATACACAGAGAGAAATAGAATTTACATGTGCAAATACTGAAGGATAAAACATGTTTTATAAATGCATTATAATAGCTTTGCAATCTGATGGGATGAGCCATGTTTGATGCCACTATATAACTTGGTAACTTTGGTAACTTCTGTTACCAAAACCCTTTAATAGTGTTAAAATCATTGTAACACATCGCCTCTCGTGCTTAATTTAATACATGTGAAATGCTAAGTTTATTTTTTTTCTTTTTTTTTTACTACGAGTGCATTAACATACCTGAAAGCCTCAATAAGTCTTTCCACTTTTTGGGCCTCTCCTTGCACTTTTATCTGAGCTTGAAATTTCCTCAAAGCATCATCGAGATCCATTCCAGAAAAGTCCATTTCATCCACAACACAACTGAGAAAAACAAAAGTGGAAAGAAAATGTTACATGTTTATACATTCTCAAGCCAAAATGTGCATTCATTTGTTTGAGGATCAAGAAATTCTTTGTTTTCTGTGCATTTTTTATGTAATTTTGTTCAGAATATTGTATTGCTCGATGGCAAGGGTGTTGGGTATCCACAACCCAAAGGGGTCCCCAGGAGTACTTTGAGAGGTCTGGCAATTATTGTTCTGATGTAAAAAAAAGTGAATATGCATGAAACAAAAGTGTATTACTAGGTTAACTTCAATCAAAGCCATGATTCTCAGATTAAAATCTATTAAATTAAATTAAAATGCAGTGTATGTACTGTAAGTATATGTACATAAAAAGTATTATTTTAATGACTATTTTAAGCATCTTAAAGTCTTGTACAGTAAATATATTAACATTAATAATACTACATGTGTCTTATTATAAGTCAGACCAAAAATGCAACAGTTAATTTAATACAAAAGGGTCATGGTCTCTCTATCCACCAAAGGGTCCTTGGCCTGAAAAAGGTTGAAGATCCCTGCTCTGTTACACTGCAAGCTAAGTCCAGTGTTATGGTGTATACTTTATATTCAATGCATGCCTATGTATCTTTTCAGTTGAACCTTGTTAATGATTGAATTTTTTCAAAGCAAACCTTTTTTTACAGCTGGTATTAAGATGTGTTTTGGTCGATTCGCATCACAAGTAGACGAAAGAGACACAAACCAGTTTACACCTGGTGTGGTAATCGGTCTCTTTAGACTACTTTCAACAACTTCTGTTCTGATTTCTTTGAGGGGACGTTAATAGACCGGTAAATGTATGTTTTTTTCCAGATCTTTTGATGTGATGTACAAGGTAAACTCACGCAACTACAGATGAACGTGCCTGAAGACAACAGAAAAACATGCTGAGAGCATCAGCTTTCGTTTCTGCTCTGATAGCCGCAAGCCATGCTCAATGCTGCGAGTTCATGTTAGAAAACAGCAATGATGAGAGAACATTGTGGTTGGTACGTTTTTCTTCTTCAAACCAAACTTGGTCTTCAGCCAACAAAGTTTGAATCCCGTCTGGCTACCAAGCTTTCCATAATGTTTACGCGTTAGTTCAACACTAACGCGTAAAACATTTTTAGATCCCGTTTACACCCATATTTAGAGTCATCCACTTTAGACCTGAGCCACCAAAACACATCTTCATACCAGGTGTAAACAGAGCCTTAGCTCCTTTTTAGAGGATTTATTGTGTGAACTCACTCCAAAACATCTTTGTTGAACTGTTTCTGTCTGTTTCCAAGGAACTCTCCAATCATCTGCCGACTCAGACCTTTTCTCTCCAGGATGAAGCGTGCGATGCCCACTGGTGTGTCTGACACAAAGCCCTTTTCAATCAGGTACTGAATACCCTTTTCTGGCTTCCTGCAGTCCAAAAAACAACAGTACAGTTTAATCATGCTTAAATCAGATTCATTCAGTTTCCTCAATGTGATTTATAATAGATTAGTCACTGGCTTGCAATTATAGTAAATGGTGGGATTGTTGCTTATAGAGGTAGAGTTCAATTTTCTCTTACTTGTTGAAGAGGTTGAGTCCAATGCGATATTGTCTTCTCTGAACCACATCGTTGTTAAAGGCAGGAGAGTCCCAGCTGTGCCGGCTTTCTCTCTGGTAGGTCTGTTTTCCTAATGAGGGCAGGGGCTCCTGCAGACTGTCCCTTGACGAAGAGCCTGAGCTGCAATTAATGGTCTCATTAGAGTTTGTGGTGGAGTTCAGTGAGTCATTATCACCATCTGAGCAGCACTGCTGCTCCAAGCCACCAGGGGGCAGAGGTGCTGAAGAGGAGGATGAGAGTGGTGTGGTTGGAGGCTGTTGAGGAGAGGAGGAGGACGAAGGAGTGTCGGGGTACTGGTGATGGTGGTGGTGGTGATGGTGATGATGGTGAGCCATGTGGTGTGGGATATGCGACGGTATCGATCGGCTAGCTGGACGCGTTTGACCTTGTGCAGCTGTCGAGGATGTTGAACGAGCATTAGGGTTGTGTTTTAGTGTCCCTTGAGGTGACCCTCCCACTGAATCCTGCTCATACACCAGTTGTCTGCTGAGGGAGCCTCGGTCTGAGCGGTCACTCATGTCCACGGAGCTGTCACTAGGTGGTTCAATTGTAAGTAGTGGCAAGTGCCCTCCCCGTAAACGGTAATCACGGCACTCTGTGCAAGGTGTGCTTCGCCGACTATTGCTGCTTCCTCCTCCCTCTGTGTCTCGGCTATCCTCCCTACCACCTACCCCGCTTCCAACACCCCCCCAGAACTCAGTGTCTGTGCTGCTAGGGGCCCGGTCTAGTGAAAGTGGCGAGGAAGGTAGTCCGTCGTCCATGTAAAGTGTGACATCGCTGTAGGAGGTGGCTGTGCTATCCTCGTGCATGCTCAAGCCCCCTGTACCTCCTCGATCCCTGTCTGCAAGGCCTCTCCGTAAGGATGCGTGGCTGTTGCTGCTCCATATGCACTCGCCAAAGTCATCCACGACACCACTTCCGTCCCCTATACCTTCCTGGGAGTCATCTCGGCGTGGTTCGACAAGTTAGGGCATCATCAATGGAGTCAGCCAAAGACTTCACCTTGAGTACAAAGAAATGAACACTGTCTGTTAAACTGTGCAAAATATTTACTTTTAGGGTTACAACAGATCCCTGTAAGGGGCAGTACCCCTTAAGGATGCATATACATTAAAGTAAGTAACTATCATGAACATTTTATGAGGAAATATGGTACAAACTTAATTTCTTTAAGGGTACTGCCTAGTCGCATGGTCATGGCCTATAAAGGGCGCAACAGGATAAAAAATCTTGGAAGTCCACTTTAAAGGCCCGTACACACCGGGACCAATATCAGCGCGCTTTATTCGTCAGCGTTTTTTCAATGTGTTTTTTGTCTTCACACCCAAACGTTTTTCGCTGACGATGAGCCGAGTGAACATGCAAATTCATTCCCTGACATTAAATGGCGCCCATTTGCTATGCAATACCACTCCATAACAGTTATCTTTTATCAAGATGTGTGTAGTCCCTGTCGCGTTTGTCATATAGTTCTTTATGTTCTAACACCAACGAGAACAGCAGCTCTACATTCATCTTGCCTTGCATCTTCCTCGTCTTATTTCTTCCTGGCTGTGTAGATGGCGACGCGTATTTCTTCTTCACCGTTGCATATGTGTGCTCGGCAAGACCGTTTTGTGTTTGAGTGCCCCCAAGTTGTGTTTTACTGTCTCTTCAGAAGCTCCAAACACATGAGCGCCAATTTCATTGGTCGGATAGTTTTTGACGTGGCGCGTCAAACTAAAAAAATTAACCCGAGTCGTTTTTAAAAAAATAAGTTTTTACGCGTTGCGTTTTACGCGTCAGTGTGAACACTCACATTGGCACCCTTGTTTAGTCACGAGGCGTTAAACGTTGGCGAATAACGCGCGCGAAATTCGTCCCGGTGTGAACACGCCTTAAAGCTCCGTGTCCAAACAGTTAAAATGACAAATAAATGCATACTCCACTCCACAAGCGCTCCACAAGATGTTTGATTTATACTATCTAGATACTCAAAATTGATCGGGAGAATACACGTTTTGAATAACTCATTGTACACGTTCAGTTAATCGCCATTCTAAACTAATGGGTGCTTCATTGTAAAGCACACAAACACATACAGAAGCTTGTAGATCACACGCAGATTCGCGTGCACATAGAATCCTTCAGTAGCACAGAAATGTATTGTCAATACTGTTCTGTGATTTATCAATAAAATAGCTTCAAAAACTGAAAAGCATATTTTTATTATTAAGTAAACCCACAGCTTCAATATTATTAGAAAGACGCTGCCAGGTAGAATTAATTCACACGCAATTATGCATTGATAGCTTATAAATGTTTACTGTGCTACTTTATCTGGAACTGATTTAGAACGAGCAGAAACTGTGAGAAATATAACAACACAAAGACAAAATAACTGATAAAAAATGAGCTGTTATGTATAGCCTCCTAGGCAGCGCTGTGTCAATATGCAACCTGCATTCGAGTTTAAGCTGGAGGTTCAGGCTTATTTGTTCATTAATGACGTCATCAGCGACTAGTTCGACGTCGACTCGACTTTCATCACATAAATGTTGATTTTAAACAATCTGAAGTTGTTCAACCCCTAGTACTCCCACAATGACAAGTTGTTGTCTTAAGGCCATTGCACACTGAGTACGAAATTTTCGGATGTGTTTTTTCTGTTCGTCAGCCTAAAAATTCGTCACGCATAGAAAACTTGCACACTCGAGTCCGATGCGCATTTATTAAACCTTTGCGGGAAAAAAACGCAAAAATACCAAATGGATTCGTCAAGCAGTGAGGATGATTTTGTTGCCTCTCTCTTATTGAAAAGAGAAGAAAGAGAAAATATTACGTCCATCCAATCCTGAAATTGTGCCGAGAGGAAGGAGAGTTTCACCTTATCAAGGAGTTGCGAATTTATCCCTATAGCGATTAAAAATTTTCTTCATAATGTCAGTGGGACATTTTGACGCTTTGCTAGCGATTCTGGAGCCACATATTAAAAACAAGACCACCAATTTCCGTGAACCAATCGATTCTGAACGGAGATCTGGCAGTATGTCTAAGGTATGGACACACACACAAACACACACACCCGCGCGCGGCCTGGTTGAAGCGCTGGGCAGATGAAACAACTAGGCTGTTATGTTATATATTGTGCCCAAATAATACATTAGTTATCGAATTGGCTGCTCAATCACATCTTATTCGATCCTAAATTTCAATCTGATTGAAAGGGGAGGTTTATTAATTTCATAATCCAATATAGAGAAGAGAACATAAACACTTGATCGAACTGAAAACCGAAACTGAAAGCACGGCGCAAATGTGCAATGATTTGAGGACGAGCTCCCCCCGGCCCTGAATTGTCAAAAGACCTCTCAAAATGCTGGCTCTGGATGCGAAAACACAGAAAATCGAACCCGATTTTTAATTTTATGATGGACGAAAGTTTCGGAGGCGGTGTGCAAGCATGATTGACATAACGTGAGGTCAAATTTTTTTTTTAACGTGCAAAAATTTCGATGCGAATTTCGGACTCTGTGTGCAATGGCCTTTAGAGTGAAGGAGCCACGTGATAGACATTTGTTCATAGCATTATCTAGTCATGATTTGACAGTTTTGGAATAATTTAAACAATCAGTTCACTTAAGGATATGTACGGAGAAGCTAAAGACAAGCTAAAGACCCTGACCTGTCGGCGAGCTCAATCGATTTGCAAATCTGGCTTAAATCAAGCTTAAAAGCATGTAGTGTGAACTAGGCTTAAGCTAACTATGAAGCCTGTACACTCAACGAATTCTCATCCCAAGGTGTCATATACGACGCTTTTGCCAAAGCGTAGACATCAAACACACATGGCACCCTTTAGCGTCAATACAACATGCACAGAGTATGGGTAGGTTTAGGTCTGGGGTAGAGTTAGGGTTAGACCACTAGGAGGCGCCTTCTGGCCCATATATTTCTGCGTCTCAAATTGACGCTAAAGGGTGCCATGTGCGTTGGATGTCTACGCTTTGGCAAAAGCGTCATATATGACGCCTGAGGGTGAGAACGGGCTGGTACATTAGCATCCAATGTTGAGGATCAACATCCAAAACACAACACAAACGAGTGACCAGTTTGTCTTTTCAGCAGAATAAGTTCATTCTTAACCCTCAAAGGCCCTTTATCTCTATGATGACTTCAGATACAGACAAACTGAGAACTTACTTGTTTAGAGAAGGAGTCCTCAAGGTGAGTGTACTCTGGCCGTGATGGGGAGCCTGGCTCTGTGGTGCAGGTTGGAGAATGCGGAGGACCCATTCCCGGACTGTGACTGTAGTGAGTCGGCGGGGGAGGTTGAGGATGTCGGTCATCAAACGAATACTGCAGCTCGCATGTTGGAAAGGATGATGCGGCGTGTCATGCGGCTCTCAGAAGCTGAGCTGCGGAGGCGCTCAAAGTCTTGTTCATGCCGATATTGACGGAATGCTGTCTGGATAGTACGCGGCTGCTCGTCTACTACGAAGTAGCCTCCATATTTCTTCTCCAGCATCTCCACCTGCACGACAGCCTTGTCAGTTATATTTTCTCCAACAGAATGTGATTTACTGCGAATCATAATACTTTTTTTGCATGCCTTACCTTCTTGTCTTGTAGGTCTGTAGAGAGTTCATAGCTGTCTGATAGGACTTTGCACCTCTTGTTTTCCTCTTCCTCTTGCTTACGTAGGGCCAGGCTAGCTGGTTGGTTGCGTGTACGCTGTGCCCAGGCGAGACTGGCTGGGCTTGGAGGGGGCACAAAAGGCACCCGGGGGCCTGGGAGCGTACAGCTGTTGTCCCCGTAACGGTCAGATCGGTACACGTAAGGAGATTTGCTGCTGGAAGTGTCTGAAAAGGGACGTGAAGCTGAACTCTGGGTTTCCTCCTCACTGAAAGGGGTGGGTGAGAGAGAGAGAGGAGAGAAAGAGAGATAATAATTTTGAGTCTGAAACGCCCCCATAATGAAAGGATAAGATAAAAATCTCAAGCAACTCAGGAATTCATGACATTATTCATTTTCCACTGACTTGGCATTTTGACTTTCAGGAAAGCTTTAAACAGGGAAAATGCCCTAAACAAGCCTCAGGCTTCCCTAGAATTATCGTACAGTTAAAAGCAAAGTTTCCAGGAAAAGTTGAGCAATTCTAGTTTATATTTAGGATTTGTAACTAAAGGTCCAAGTTATCTAAGTCAATGTATTAGATAATGTATTAGATTTCTAGGTTTTCTGAAGAAAATGCAAATGATTTTTGCCAGTGCAAAAATCACTCAAGGTTCTGTGAGTTGTAGGCGTTCTGAGAGGTCTTACATCTTGCAAATTCAATGCAACTGAATGTTTTTTTGGTAACACTTTATAATACGGGTGCACTAATATGCATTAATTTCATGCTTAACTAATGCACAGATAATCATGAGGTAATGTATAACTCATGAAGAACTAAACCATTAATTAATGATTATTGCATCAGCAACTAATAAAGAGTCTATATGATTAATAGATTAAGTAATACATGAATTGCTATTAATTCAATATGTCATTGTGTATTAATTCCTTAATAACATATTTTATTAACTAATAGTGTAAATTAATGTGTTAATTACCACAATTAGTCAAAGCTATGCACTTCAACTTCCAGTTGTCTGCTTTAATTAATCATTAGCTAATGATTTGCAAAGGTCTCATTATGTTATGACTTTACTTGTTGGGGCACATCATTATTAACTAGTAATTTAGTAATTGTAGTAATTTGAACATGAATTTGCACTAACAATTAAGTAATTAATCATGTATTAATGCATATTAGTGTACCTGTCATATTATCTGGAAATTGAAATACAAGGCTTTGGCTCATTCTGGTAATTAACACTTAGTTAAAAAAATGAGTTATTATGGAATTAATCCTCAATTATATATTTAATTAATAACAATTCATGTATGAACTAATACATTAACCTTACAGACTCTTAATTAGTTCCTAATGTGGTAATCACTAATGAATAGCTTAGATAATCATTAGTTACACATTAATTCAGTATTATCTGTGCATTAGTTAAGCATGAATTAATGCTTATTAGTGCACCCGTATTGTAAAGAGTTACCTTTTTTTAACAGCCAGGCAAAAATTGCAATTTGCTTGGAAAAGCAATAACACACTTCCCCTCATCAATCCACACAATCTGAGGTACCATTCATGCCAATAGAACAAGTTACTCACTGACATTGAATACTTTGTGTTAAGAGTTTGCAAACACCACTGCATACAAAATTACAGAATAAGAACAAAAAGTCTATTGACAAAGGAGCGTATAGTTTATAGTGTCAGTCACCCCAATGCAGGGGCGGTGACCCTTGGGTTTGCCATGGGAAACACAACAGCATGTGATCTGAACTCATAATCCTGACACAGCTTTCTGACAGGACAGTGGGTACTTCTGAATCACTGCAAGCAGCTTCCTGTTCTGTATGTCCAAGTCAGAGGAGGTCATTGAAGGCAAGATATTATCATATAATGCTAATGCATACTGCAATTCAGAATCTAACGAAACTATTCTCATTTTCCCTAAACGATTTCTCGCTCTCTCAAGCCCAAAGAAAGACCCTTGCATGCATTCAATCCTTGTTTTGTTGTTTATCACATTTGTAACAACAGGTAACCATTACACACAGAAAGGTCCAGTCTTTACAAAAGCACAATACCCTCCTTTCACCCTCTTTTGTATGAAGGAAATAGGCTTATAACAGCAGGTGTTAGGATTAAATGGCATACAATTTGCAATCTTTAACTGTACACTTACCACATTTACTAAAACAGGTACATAAACCCACGCACATGAACATCCACCATGAGAACGAGAGGTTTCGCTTCCTTTAAGTCAGTCGCTGAAGCTCCTGGAATTCACCAAGTGCTGAACTTTGTGGCTTTTTAGAGTCGTTCTGCAGTTATGACCGACTGTCAGGAGGTCACCAACACATAGTCACATGGCAGTGCTTAAACCCTCCCTCCTCCCATTTCTCTCTCTCCTCTCATTATTTACATTACACTAAGTGCGTGGTGTAGTCAGTAGCTCGGAAAGTGTGACCAGATATGTAACTGGAGTTTCTGGACCAATCAGCTTTAGGATCTCCTTCTGTGCTTGTATGTGTCATCTTCTTCATAGACGAGTTTTTCACACAAGTGTGTGTGGTAATCATTTATGAAATTCACAAAAAAGTTGTGTTCCCCTCTCTGTTTTATTTTCCACCCCAAATATTGGTGGTTTCCTGTATTTGTATGAAGTGGACAAAAGATTGAAGGGGAGGAAGGAAGACACAACCATCGCCTTTTGAGCTGTACTGTGTCAGTTGTACCCATTTGAAAGCAAAATCATAAGTGAAATCTCTTTAAAGTCCCAATTGCTTCTCCTGGAAAGCAATGAAATCAAATGAGAATCAGCTTTTAAGATTTTTTTTCTCTTGGGAAAAATAACCCAGTGGTATTTCACATGTTCTATAAAGTTTGAGAAGAATCCACAACAATCGTCCAAAGATGGCTACATTAATAAGGCTGCAAAATAAATAAATAAATAAAAACAATAATAATAATAATAATGTAAGCTAAAACAATTTTAAAATTCTTACAATATCACATTTATCTAAGCCACAAATCATTTAGCACTCACTGTAACATTCACATTTGTTGAACACTGATGTTTGTTTGTATATTAAAGTAATAGTTAAATGAACATTTTAAAATCTCCATTATAAACATTCGCTCATTATTTACTCACACATTATTTATTTTATTTTTTTTAAACTTTCATGGTCCCCAGAATATTTTGTTAAATGAATATCTGAACATACAATATATCAAAAGAAAGAACGGACCTTTAAAAAAAAAACATTTAGAAAATAGCGCTTTTATTTAAAGACTATGTCAAAATGGGATTGATAATCAAAACATAAATCGAGAAGTCAATCAACACCCCCAAAGCTTGAACTGTCCCATTCTTTTTTTCTCCATTCTGTCACTCGATGGATTTTGGGTTTCTTGCTACTGTCATCTCTGGCTTGCTTAGTTTGTCGACACTTAATATTCAACAATATTATTGATTTGACTGTACTGACACTATGAGACCTGAACTGAACTTGACGATGGCATCACTGTTTTCTGCAGAACTGCTTTATGATTACCTAATTTAATAATAGATAATCTTTACCATGGAAATGAATCAACACTGAACTGACTTCAGCTGAACAATGACATAATTTTCTGCTGTATAGCCAAAATAAACTCTGCATCATTGAATCATTTTCCTGTTATCACTGAAAAGCTCCTTGAAAACAATCTGTATTGGATAAAGTGCTATATAAATAAAGATGATTTGACTTGACTGTACCTCTTCCTTGGTCAACATTTCATTTGGTAAAGTTTGCCACTTTTAATTTATAAGCTGTTTAATGTTTGATGATCATGTTAGCTTACATGTGCATAAGCAGTGCTTCTTTTGCTTGTTTCTGCTGCTTATTTTCCTGTGTTTCTACCTGGTGATTACTATTTCAGAGGATGTGTAATAGCGTCCCTCTATCGTATAGCAGTGAAAATATGGATTTCTGGAAAATTCTATCAATGCTAGAGAAGCATTGTCTCATAAATGATGAAAAATTCCGTCAATGGAAGGTAGAAAGATGTAAATGTGTTAAAGCTACACTGTGTAACTCTTTTAGTTTATTCTTAACTAAAAAAACTTAGTTCTTTCAAAAATATATGTGCTCATTAATGTATATTTACTTCGTTCAAGTAATAAAGTATTCTCGTGAGTGTATAATATGCCACTGAAAATACATACGGGTAAGGGTTCGAATGTCGTCGCCGATGTTGCCCCTCCATCTTGAAAGTACTTTAGCCAAAGAGGGACATACCCGTTAATTCAAGCTTCGCCTTTCGCGTTTACGTTTGAGTAAACACTCAAGGATCGAGATCGAACTGGAAGCCATGTAAATCTTGGACTACATTGGCCACCATAGGAGTTAAAATGAAATCAGAATTGAGAGGAACAGAAACGAATCGGTTACCTGAACGTAACCTCGGTTCTCTCTAGATGAGGGAACGAGTATTGCGTAAGCTAGCTTACGCTACGGGAAAGATTCATCTTTTCTGAGAAGTTGAAGCCAAAAAATTATCCTATAATTTTGTATCCAATGTCAACGCAGTTCACTGCAGCAGACCATGAGCGGGCTAGCTAGCAGCTCATTGGTTCGCTCAGGGAGAACTGCTACAGCCTATGAGGGAACTCGGTTGAACTCTTGACCAATGAGAAGCAGACACGCTCTCATTGCGTCAGAGCCGCCAAACGGAGTGGCCCGAGTCTATAAATAAGCGAGTTTCCCGCTGTTTTCCGGTTTTCATTGAATGAAGCGAGAACACTGGTAGCGCAAGCACGGCCGGGAACGCAATACTCGTTCCCTCATCTAGAGAGAACCGAGGTCACGCTCAGGTAACCATTCGTTCTCTTACGAGAGGTTTTCTCGTATTGCGTAAGCTAGCTCACGCTACGGGAACACCTGGTCAACGCCGTGCGCGCTAGGCATCCACAATGAGTCCCGGGGGAGGAATCCCGGGGACCCTTATAAGTGGGAAATTAATGTACGTGACATAAAAAGGGCCAGCAGCGGGCCGGTGATAGTGTAGTACATAAGCACATGAGGGAAGAACAAGCGGCACGCCGGTTGTATGAGTGTGACTCCCAATAGTGCAGCTCAACATAAGAGCTGAAGCATACTAGGCTGCTAGTAGCTTTGCGTGCAAGGTAAAATCTGACAAGGTGGAAGGGGAAGCCCCTCCCGCTGCCACGCATATGTCTGAATGGAAAGCCGCTGGACCATGCCCACGGTGAGGCCATGCCTCTGTTGGAATCAGCCCTGATGCCCAGAGGGCATGACAGGTCTTTTGATGCATTAGCAGAAGCAATAGCGTCCCACAATTCAATTAGGATAGCGTCTGTTTCGAGGTGGCCAGACCCTTGGTGCGCTCACCGAACGAAACAAAAAGCTGCTCAGAGCGTCTGAACGCGGCAGCGCGTGTAGCGTACAATCTCAGAGTCCGAACGGACAAAGGAGATTGGCGTCACATTCGTGATCTGGATGGTGTCGAGCCGATAGGGAAAAACCTGATCCCTGAACGGGTACCAATCGCTTTGGGGACATATCCATGTCTAGGTTTGAGGAAGACTATGTAGTCA
>JAQIUQ010007012.1:0-144144 GCA_030378365.1 Hybognathus amarus | reverse complement strand
GCACAGGTGCTCCCTGTGTGGATCTGGCAGGCACAGGTTCTCCCTGTGTGGACTTGGAAGCGAAGGGTGCTCCCTGCATCGCCTTCTGCCTCCACTGTGGTGTGGTCTTCAGTGTTGCATCTGAGAAACTGCTGGAAATTACCCTTTTCAGAAGCATTCACAGGTGCTCCCTGTGTGGATCTGGCAGGCACAGGGTCTCCCTGTGTGAAACTGACAGCACAGGTGCTCCCTGTGTGGATCTGGTGGGCACAGGTTCTCCCTGTGTTGATCTGGAAGGCACAGGTGCTTCCTGTGTGGATCTGGCAGGCACAGGTTCTCCCTGTGTGGATCTGGCGGGCATAGGTTCTCCCTGTGTTGATCTGGCAGTCACAGGTGCTTTCTGTGTGGATCTGGCAGCCACAGGTGCTCCCTGTGTGGATCTGGCAGGCACAGGTACTCCCTGTGTTGATCTGGCAGGCACATGTGCTTCCTGTGTGTATCTGGTGGGCACAGGTTCTCCCTGTGTGGATCTGGTGGGCACAGATTCTCCCTGTGTGGATCTGGTGGGCACAGGTTCTCCCTGTCTGGATCTGGTGGGCACAGGTTCTCCCTGTGTGGATCTGGTGGGCACAGGTGCTCCCTGTGTGGATCTGGCAGGCACAGGTGCTTCCTGTGTGGATCTGGTGGGCACAGGTTCTCCCTGTGTTGATCTGGCAGTCACAAGTGCTCCCTGTGTGGATCTGGCAGGCACAGGTGCTCCCTGTGTGGATCTGGCAGGCACAGGTGCTTCCTGTGTGAATCTGGCAGCACAGGTGCTCCCTGTGTGGATCTGGCAGGCACAGGTGCTCCCTGTGTGGACTTGGAAGCGAAGGGTGCTCCCTGCATCGCCTTCTGCCTCCACTGCGGTGTGGTCTTCAGTGTTGCATCTGAGAAACTGCTGAAAATTACCCTTTTCAGAAGCATTCACAGGTGCTCCCTGTGTGGATCTGGCAGGCACAGGTGCTCCCTGTGTGAATCTGACAGCACAGGTGCTCCCTGTGTGGATCTGGTGGGCACAGGTTCTCCCTGTGTTGATCTGGAAGGCACAGGTGCTTTCTGTGTGGATCTGGCAGGCACAGGTTCTACCTGTGTGGATCTGGCGGGCATAGGTTCTCCCTGTGTTGATCTGTCAGCCACAGGTGCTCCCTGTGTGGATCTGGCGGGCACAGGTACTCCCTGTGTTGATCTGGCAGGCATAGGTGCTTCCTGTGTGGATCTGGTGGGCACAGGTTCTCCCTGTGTGGATCTGGTGGGCACAGGTTCACAGTTTTTGCGCTCAGTCAGTGAGCTCAGTCCGCGCGTTATGAAGGGAGCGCTTGGTTTAATATTTAAAAACATAAATTGAATGATTTCTATATTTAAAATGTTATGCAATCAAGGGGAACCACCAAAGAGCTTTCACACAAATCGAACACTACTTGATATGTATAGTAATATGCAGTGAGCAATTTTGTTTGCAGTTACATTCTGCAACTTTTTCATGCATTCTTATTCATTCATATATTGTTTCTTTTGCGTTCATTCATATATTGTTTCTTTTGAAGGTTTTGATTAATATTAAACTATTAATCAAAACCTTCAGTAAATGACATACTGTATGTTTTTTATTACACTGTATCAGAAAGTGAGTTTATTATATGTAAATAAATTACATAGTTTATAGAGATAAATATTTATGAAGTACAATTTCCAGAAAAACTGAATCTTTAAGTAGCAAAAGCAAATATAGTAAAACAGACCCTGTGTGGATCTGGCAGGCACAGGTGCTCCCTGTGTGAATCTGACAGCACAGGTGCTCCCTGTGTGGATCTGGTGGGCACAGGTTCTCCCTGTGTTGATCTGGAAGGCACAGGTGCTTACTGTGTGGATCTGGTGGGCACAGGTTCTCCCTGTGTGGATCTGGTGGGCACAGGTTCTCCCTGTGTGGATCTGGTGGGCACAGGTTCTCCCTGTGTGGATCTGGTGGGCACAGGTGCTCCCTGTGTGGATCTGGCAGGCACAGGTGCTCCCTGTGTGGATCTGGCAGTCACAGGTGCTCCCTGTGTGGATCTGGTAGTCACAGGTGCTCCCTGTGTGGATCTGGCAGTCACAGGTGCTTCCTGTGTGGATCTGGTGGGCACAGGTTCTCCCTGTGTCGATCTGGCAGTCACAGGTGCTCCCTGTGTGAATCTGGCGGCACAGGTGCTCCCTGTGTGGATCTGGTGGGCACAGGTTCTCCCTGTGTTGATCTGGCAGTCACAGGTGCTCCCTGTGTGGATCTGGTGGCACAGGTGCTCCCTGTGTGGATCTGGCAGGCACAGGTGCTCCCTGTGTGGATCTGGCAGTCACAGGTGCTCCCTGTGTGGATCTGGCAGGCACAGGTGCTCCCTGTGTGGATCTGGCAGTCACAGGTGCTTCCTGTGTGGATCTGGTGGGCACAGGTTCTCCCTGTGTCGATCTGGCAGTCACAGGTGCTTTCTGTGTGGATCTGGCAGCCACAGGTTCTCCCTGTGTGGATCTGGCGGGCACAGGTACTCCCTGTGTTGATCTGGAAGGCACAGGTGTTTCCTGTGTGGATCTGGCAGGCACAGGTGCTCCCTGTGTGGATCTGGTAGTCACAGGTGCTCCCTGTGTGGATCTGGCAGTCACAGGTGCTTCCTGTGTGGATCTGGTGGGCACAGGTTCTCCCTGTGTCGATCTGGCAGTCACAGGTGCTCCCTGTGTGAATCTGGCGGCACAGGTGCTCCCTGTGTGGATCTGGTGGGCACAGGTTCTCCCTGTGTTGATCTGGCAGTCACAGGTGCTCCCTGTGTGGATCTGGTGGCACAGGTGCTCCCTGTGTGGATCTGGCAGGCACAGGTGCTCCCTGTGTGGATCTGGCAGTCACAGGTGCTCCCTGTGTGGATCTGGCAGTCACAGGTGCTTCCTGTGTGGATCTGGTGGGCACAGGTTCTCCCTGTGTCGATCTGGCAGTCACAGGTGCTTTCTGTGTGGATCTGGCAGCCACAGGTGCTCCCTGTGTGGATCTGGCGGGCACAGGTACTCCCTGTGTTGATCTGGAAGGCACAGGTGTTTCCTGTGTGGATCTGGCAGGCACAGGTGCTCCCTGTGTGGATCTGGCAGGCACAGGTTCTCCCTGTGTGGACTTGGAAGCGAAGGGTGCTCCCTGCATTACCTTCTGCCTCCACTGCGGTGTGGTCTTCAGTGTTGCATCTGAGAAACTGCTGGAAATTACCCTTTTCAGAAGCATTACTGAAGACCAGGGATGAGGGACATTATGTTTCTCCTGCCTCCACTGTTTCCCCCCACTGGCCTGTGATGGAGTCCCCATACTCATAATCCTCAGGTATGGGGTCTGAAACTTCCATTCTCGCCCACAACCATCCCGCAGCAAAGGCCGTAGTGAGCCCATCTGAGAATTCAGTAGATGAGGACTGCTCTGCTCTCTCAAAAATGGTGAGCATGGTTGACAAACTCATATTGATGTTTGATAGGATGTAGAAAATGAATTAGAAGTGAACAATACTTTTTTGGAATTTATATCTGTGAAACACTGTGAAAGAGAAAGGGAAGATATGATTTGAGTAAAAATCATATCTTCCCTTCCCAAGAACCTGAAAGCTTGTTGTCTTAAGCCCAACGTAAACTTATGTCGATTCTCGTTCCGTATTTTGTTATCTGAAGTTCAACAGACATCCATGTGTAGGCCAATTTTTGTGTTCGCACTAACGGTGCATGCTCAACAGCGTATAGGTGATTTGTTAAGATAAAAGAATGTTGACACGACTCAGTACACTCTTTGACATTGCTATAGTATATCTTTGGTTGCTATAGACCCCTTTTGCGCCGACGTCACAGTTACGTCACGGCGCTAGCTTGAGGCAAAACAAAGTGAAAACTGCAGGCGGCCAATGCAAATCAGCACAGATTCAGCTACATAATAAGGAGCTTAAAATACTTTTATTATTATTAAATATCATCGTATTGTGTTGTTTGGTGCTAGTATCAATGTAAAATGAATATGCTGTATCTGGACATTTTATTTCTAGAAAATATTCACATGATTAAAATCGCACTGTAATGTCACTGTTTACATTGTCGTCGTCTCGGCGCTGGCTTGGCAGAACTGCAGATCGTACACACAAGTCTTGTACAGGACCATTCAGCACATAGTTATAGGCATCTAAAGATTTATATGCCCTCAGTTTCTCTTTACGATCGGTTTCTATATAAGGTAGGTGTCGAAGTCAGGTCACTCAACCGAGGTAATGTTAATCCTGTCAGATCGTCCATGCATTGAGTGAGCGAGCGTGTAGGCGGCTACGGGTCGGCCAATCTGGTTCTGTCCGTTAAAATTAACTTTTGAAAATAACAATCGTGGTCCTGGACACTGAGTGACCTTACACATTAAGATAAAATCTGATTTTCTTCAGTCATTGTTAAAAAACAAGCTAACAAAACTTGCTTACTTGCATTAGTTAAGCGGCCAGAGCGCTCATTCTGCCTCCACCTAAGCTCCGCCCACATAAAAACGTCACCGTGTTTACCAACTGTAAAGGGGTCTATAGCCTACTGCAGAGGTTTTCAAACCTGATCCTGGGGACCCACAGCTCTGCATATTTTATTTGTCTCCTTTATCTGACACACCCAGTTCAGTTCATAGAACTCTTTCCTAACGAGCTGATGATCTGAATCAGGTGTGTTAAAAGAGGGAGAAATACAAACTGTGCAGAGCTGTGGGTCCCCAGGACCAGGATTGAAAACCACTGGCCTACTACATACTTACAAATACAATTCGTTATAAAAGTCAGTTTATAAAAGCAAAAGAGGAAGTGGAAATGAGCTAATGCATGGTAATCTGCTCCAATCTACTGTTACAGTGGTGATTTTATTTTAGGGTTATTTGAAAAGTGCCTAATAACTTCCCTGATCCTCTAATAAAGCATGAGAAAATGTCCATTTGTTTAAAATTATAAAAAAATATTTTATTGTAGGGAAGGAGGAGGAGAATAATATTATTGTAAAATGTTTTTATTTATATTATGAAGATGGCGGAACAAATACTACATAAATATGCATCCCTGTAAATATTTACATATCATTTTACTTCTATATGTAAGCAATAAGGTACGAGAGGCTGTGCTGTGTCGTGAATAAGTAGTATCACGCCAGTGTGACTGCCAGTGTAAGTGCCTGCAACCCTTGAGCCGTTACTTATTCACGATACAGCACTTGCCTCGAGTATCTTATTGCTTTTATAAAACGGTTGCCACACAATATTTAAGTAAAAAACAATGTTAGTGCAACTTTCTTGAAGTAAAATCACTAAAAGCCTACCTTCCGCTGGAAAAAATAGTCCCCGAGTGTGAACAGCAACAACGTTCCAATGTGTAAAATGCATGAAAGCTCAAATAAAAACAACATAGAACCGCAGTGTTGCGCAGCGATCAATAGAACCGTTGGGTGAAAGCGGTCATAGCCGTGTTTTATCGTGAATAAAGCACAGCTCTTGACCAATCAGAATCAAGGATTCAAACTAACCGTTTTATAAATACTATAATAGCCTACTATAATATTTTTGTTATATACATTTTTTTTGCCTTAAATTATTGAGAATGGGATTTATTATTGTTATTATACCACTATCAAGTTAAGTATATGTATATACCGTAAATTAATATATGTATAAACAAGATCCGAGCCACTATATTCCATATTGCAATAATTCAGGACAATTTTTATGGGACAAACAACACCAAATAGGGCAGACAGTTTGACACAGAGCGCTTTCTGAAGAACATAAAGTGACATCTCATGTGAGCCGGGTACTTATATAGTTTCCGCCTATGTGCCGCCACACATTACATCATGACGCAACACCAATCAGAGATTGGCTTAGTTTCATTCATACTTCAGAGGCGCTACACTGAGAGGCGTTCCCCCAAAGTGTCATTTGACGCAGTTTGAGTTCCCTCGAAAGAGAACATCCACGAACAACTGAAACCCAAAATAAACATTAGGTGGTTGAAAACACTCAGTAGTTGTGATATATGACAACACTGAGTGTGTCCGTCTCTGGCTCAGCGCCAGCCAACGCGGGAGAGCAAGTTTGAATATAGCCGTCACACCGAAAAGCCATCTCAACCTGCGAGGGCGCACCGGTTTTTGGTCTGTGGTCAGACCAGGAGAAGCTCCTTCACATAAATGCTCATGCGTTTTCTCCCAGTCATTTGAGACCATCGTGTCCTAGTCTGTTCGGACAACATGCAGTGGTGTCCTACCCTGAACCGTCAGGGCGGAGTCTGATCCAGGAACCTCTGCGATCTGGCAGAAACGCCTACTAGTCTGGTCTCAGCACTCGCTAAGATGACGGCCTAGACAAACTGTCCAGGGACAACGTTCCCCCAGGGGAATGGTCCCTGCACCCCATACAGTCCAGAAACTATGGTGCCTATTCGGCAGAGCGGAAGTCGACCTTTTGCGTCAGAAGACAATGACCAGTGTTCTTCTTGAAGAGCAAGGACGCGCTGGCCAAGAACTGGCCCAGTCACCTGCTTTATGCCTTCACACCTGTCTCACTGTTACCACAGGTAATAAAGAGAATCAGGGAAACCGAGGTTACGTTAGGTAACCGATACAATTTATATATAATTTTTACTAAATGATTTTGACACTGCATAAGTCATTAAAAGTTGCATTTTCAGTTGAATTTCGGGAAACCACTTGAAACATTTGTTGTGTTGAGCTAGTGCCTAAGCACTTCCCCTCGGGGGAATCCCTGCCACCTTTTTGAATTGCGTTCCACTTCGTGAAGTGGACGAGGAAGTTTAAGACGAGGAAGCCGCGGCCGCATGTCCCGCCGCTCTATAGGACCTCCCCACCATAGATGACAAGAACCTACAGGCATCGAATTGGTGCTTAGGAGTACCACGGGAGGATGCGCTCTGGGGACACAGTTGCATCACCACAGAGCACTCCACCGGGGAATCCCAGTGCACCCACGGGCGGCCGCGCCGTCGAGGGGGAAAGGGTGCTCGCGGGAGGTCAAAGGAGCCTTCCACGTCTTCGTCAGCTCCCCATGCAGCTCAGGGAAGAAAGGGATTGGGGTCGGCTGTGGCCGTTGAGACCAGTCGTCCATCCGTGAGCAATTGGGACAGGACGGAGGGTTCCACTCTAGCCCAATGCTCACGGCGGCCCGAGACAGCATGGCCGTCATCTCGGGATCACACACGGGCAATGCTGGCACTCCCGAGGGAGGCAACGCAGCCGCATCCTCACTTCCTGAAGAATCTAGCCCACCCTGTGATGCTACGATCGACATCGCATCCTCCTCTGGAGCACCGAATGAAACAGACGGCACCTGCGAAGAAGCACTCGTCTGAATCACCCCAGCACTCGCGGGTTGCAGCACGACTGACGGGGGTGTGGACCGAGGAACAAGCGTCGGGTTTTTGTTCCACACTATTACCGTCAGATCACCCTGTCCGCGAGCCGAAGAGCTCCCCTCGAAGAGGAAGCAGATAGAGGATAGCAGACACGGGGACTCTCACAGTAAGATCATTGAGTCTACATCTACAAACAAACTACAGTTAGTCCAAAATGAAACAAACTACAGTTAGTCCAAAATGCAGCCGCTAGAGTTCTTACTAGGTCAAGAAAATATGATCATATTACACCGATTATATCATCTCTACACTGGTTACCTATTAAGTTCCGTATCAACTACAAAATACTACTAATGACCTATAAAGCCCTAAATGGTTTAGCTCCTATGTACTTGGACCTTCTTTCATCCTACAATCCACTGCGTTCTTTAAGATCACTAAATTCAAGGCTTCTGGTCATTCCTAGGATATCTAAGTCCACTAAAGGAGGGAGGGCGTTCTCACATTTAGCTCCAAAACTCTGGAATAGCCTTCCCGATACAGTCCAAGGCTCTGACTCGCTGACACAGTTTAAAACTAGACTAAAGACGCATCTCTTCAGTCAAGCATTTCACATAATGCTTACCTTTTATTCCTCTGTTATGCCATACAGAACCATTTGCCGCTGAAACTGCTTAACGCACCAGTGGGGCTCGACAGCCTTTTAGACAAATGGTTGGTCGGCACGTATGGTTGGGTTGCGGAGAGTTTGCGAGATAGTGATCAGACTCCCGTATAATGGAAATCATTATGAACATCAGCTATGCTAATTATTCTCCCATCTGCCTTTCTGCTGTTATCTCGGAACGTTTGTCAGGTCCAGTTTGTATCCAGCCTCTCACGGGGAATTCAGATGCCCCAACGCCTGTGAAGAGACGACTCAATGCTGGCGATATGTTTTGGCGCTGTGTTCCATATAAACAATATTTATATTTAATATTTATATATAAACAATATGAATGTAAGCCAGAGGAGAACTGGCCCCAACTGAGCCTGGGTTCTCCCAAGGTTTTTTCTCCATCCAATCTGATGGAGTTTTGGTTCCTTGCCACTGTCGCCTTGCTTTGCCTGCTTTTGGCTTGCTTAGTTGGGTTTATTTAACATTTAACAATATTATTGACGTACTACTTTCATGTTATCACTGTGAAGCTGCTTTGATACAATCTGTATTGTGAAAAGCGCTATATAAATAAATGTGACTTGACTTACATCTCAGTGTTGCGATGGTCATGTTCCCACAAAAAGAACATGAGTCATCCACAAGCGCTGCCTTCGCGTGTTCAAAGCCCAGACACACAAAGCAGCGCTCATGCCCATTAGAGGAAGACAGGAAACGACCGCAACCAGAAGAACACGGGCGAGCCATCTTTAAAAAGATGTGCCACGTGCAGCTATTTCAGTAGAGAGGAGGAAATTCACTCTGCAGCTTTTAGGCGACCAGGGAGAAGCGCAAAGTCTGGCAGACCACTGCACAGATCGCAGGCAATGCAGAATCTCGCCGGGTATCGCCGCCACACCAACACTGGAGAGGACGCTCGCTCTCGAAGAGTCTGAACTCAGTATCAGAAGGCTTGTGGAGTGAAGAGGTTCTCTTGGCTCTGAAGCGAAGATGCTACTGCGGTTGCGTCTGCTTCCTCCTTTTATACTCACGAGGTGGGGCAGAGATAAGCTATGCAAATTCCGCAGACCCATGGCATTTTCACACCATTGGCTCGTTTTTTAATTCTCGAAGATGATTGGCTTTCTATGCGAAACCCCATTCTCTGTCATCCGACGTGACTCGGAGTGACTACCAAAGGCTTACTGCTTTCGCCCAGATTTGAGTCCTCGTCCGATGGATACTCTTCTATCCCAGGAGGCCACGTGAGAGAGGATACGATCATTATGCGAACATCACAGAGAGATCAGCGACGTGGGGGTTTTCAAATGTGCAAACTGCTATAGAGTAAATGTTTTAACTGTTGAAGGTGTAAAGGAGTTAGTTAGACAGTATAGTATAGTTGTTATTTTGCTGTAAACACGTTTTAGCTAGTTAACAGGGGAGCTCCAGTAAGCACACGTAACGTTACGTTTTCAAAAGTGGATTTACATAACCATATAACGTTACATCTTAAACACGCTTATTTAAAATGTCTATTTACATCTGAAAGGAAAATATTGTATAAGTATTGGAGATCACAAGTATAGTGTACATCTTGAGTGTAGTAACGTTATGTGTGCTATGCTATTATGTAGGATAATTCACTGTTGTCAACACTGTTTACATTAGACAAATGTGCTGTAAATAAGGTAAATAAACAAATCTATAAAGTAACTACACATGTTATATATTTAATTTGTCCCTTATTAGTGTTGATATATTGAGGAACATTTAAGTTGGTGAAGTTAAAAGTGAGTTAACACATCAACATCAGCATGTAAATTCAGTGTTGAGCTCGTAATGTGAATCTCGTCTGTATGTTACAGGGACAGAAGAACACATGTGCATTTATCCGGGGAGAGAGGCTCAACCTGACGCTAACCCTAACCTCTGGTGAAATCATCAGAATAAAGCCGCAGAATGTATTAATAATAAATGTATTCACAAAATAAATGGGCAGCTGTTTCTTCAACAATACTACCACAAAATGAGCACATTTCATCAATGTCAAGATATTTATAAATAGAAGAATTAAACTTGTCGTTCATATATTTTAAGTTGTTGCGCTTGTGATATGGTGATAACGCGTCATAGGTCACATGATAACGTACGACATGGCAGATGTCCGGTTCGCATTCATACTCAACGAGATTTGGCTATCAACTCTTTTATCGCTCGTTGAGTAAGTACTTATTAAAATTAAGTACCTACTCATTGAGTATGCAGACTTGGTGTAGAGACGGGCCTCATCCAGCAGAAGGAAGCCAACCTGGGCACACGTTTCATGGCCATTTTTTTTTTTTTTTAATTTTTAATATTTTTAACCTTTTCCAGGAATTGCTAAAATAATGGATGGTTAAAATGTTTGCAAAGAACACTGTTTTCTCAAAAATATCAAGCACAATGACTGTTTTCAACAGATAATTATAAGAAATATTTATTGAACAGCAAATCAGCATATTAGAATGATTTGTGAAGGATCATGTAACGCTAAAGTCTGGAGTAATAAACCAGTTCCCTCATTTCGAATGAATTGCTTTGCTTTTTCCACATTGGTAAGTCGCTTTGGATAAAAGCTTCTGCTAAATGAATAAATGTAATGCCAGCCATTGGCAGATTTAGCAAAAGTTAATTTTGGAAAATGTGCATATTTAACAGCTGTGTGAGAGTGTTAGCTGCCCTTCTATCAGCAGTCGTTTTGCCCCCCTGCTGGTGACTGTGGCATCAGGGTTCACAGGGCAGGACTGAAGGTTTCCACAACAATCTGTTCTCTTTCACTCACACACACAGAGAGAAGGACACAAATCCACACAAGTCCTTATGTGCCAGATGGATGTGGAGCTGCTAATTTCATATCCTGAGATCAAGATAAACCAGAACCTGTTGAGAGAGAGTCAATTGGGCTGCAGAGAGGTTACGATGCCCTTGACCCATAAATTGTGTTTTTGTTTCCAGAAACCTGAACGGTGTACTTTCACATGAAATGAAGACTGTACTGAAAGAGTGTTTTAATTATTTATCCCATGGGAAACCTGCTCACTGCCACGTGACTAAACATTCGGAGAGAATCCTCACACTTATTGGCTACTGTTTGTAGATATAGTACATTAATGGCGTAGTGATATGTTTTCTCTGTCTATTTGGACCCAATAAATGGAAGAAAAAAATAGTAGAAATTTGGCAGGAGCATCCGTGTCTGTTTGACGTTTCTTCTGAGCTGTACCACAACCAGGTCGAAAAAGAAAAAAAGTCTCACGTGAGAAACTTGGCAAACTTGGCAAAGCTGTTTCGAAACACTCACACTGCTGGTCAAAACTTAGCCAAAGCATGCATTAAATAACTTCTATTAAGGTTAAAGCATTTTTATACCCTAGGCCGGGTTATATTCCTAAGGTCCCTACCAATGTGATGGGTCCTATTGTGCTGCAGGCCTTCTGTCCTCCATCGTTCAATACCCCTGATCAGGAAAGTCTCAATGTACTATGTCCAGTTCAGAAAGGGAACGTCTCAGGCTACGTATGTAACCCTGGTTCCTTGAGAGGGAACGAGAGCGGCGTTCGCCTGCCATACTTCCTGCATGCCCTGATCGACTTGCTCCAGGCCTTTTCAGAAGCTGGTCTGATTTCAAGGGTGCTATATAGTTTCCTGGTCAATGACGTCACTTGACGTCCTACTCTCTCATTGGACTGATTGTACAGTCTCATTGGACTTGATGCAATCACGCAGAGCGTTCCCATCGCGTTCAGCCAATGCAGCTCTCGTTCCCTTGGGATGGCTCCTTTTCCCTGATTTTGGTGCATGGTGAGTGTCCCAAAATCTTGGAAAATAACTGCATACTCACCTTGACGTGTTAGTTATCTCACTCTAATTGGCAAAGTCACTTAACAACTTAAGGAACTAGTGTTAGCAAGATGGGGTGTCATTAGTGCCACAATTGATAAAGCCAGAGGCGTTCTCATTGGTGAGATGCCGAAGGAATGTTAGGAAGTAGATGTACACACCAGTGGCCATTTTTGTCACAACTTTATTCATATCATGCTCCATAATTACCAGAGCCTATACAACTCAAATATATTCTTCAGAAATAAATTGGTCAGCATCAGCCCACCCCTTTTTCCTAATATGGTGTAGGTGATTATCAAATCAACAGTGCGACGCGTGTTGTACAGATGGTCTTGAAGTGGCAAGTGGGCAAAGCAACAAATCGGCATTGAATTAGTTACCGGATGATGTTAAAAGCTAGTGGGATTATTTGTGGTTGACCTGGAAATTTTAACTTGATCAAAAAGTTATGGATTTGATATTAGCTGTGAATTGGCTTTATGCACAGCTGCACTACTTCCTGAACTTCAGCCAGCTCCTTGTTTCCTGTCTACCATTATCGGTCAAAACTGATTAATCCAGGTGTGCCTGATCTCGGTAGTCATGGCAACAATAATCAGACACACCTGAATTAATCAAGTTTGCCCAACAAAGGCAGACAGGAAACAAGGAGCTGGCTGAAGTTTAGGAAGTTGTGCATAAAGCCAATTCAGAGCATTAACTCAAGTTGTGTCAGTGTAACGTTATCGATAGCTAACCTAGTCTAACCATAAACTAGTTGGCTAATGTTACCGCCTGCCAAGCAAAGCCAATAAGCCATAGTAACTTTATCTGAAACTTTATCTTTTAAGTTAACTTAACTTTAACTTTATCTTAACATCTATTCTGTTTTATCTTGTGTCTAAGTCTCCAACTGGTTCAATTGTTTTCAGTTTCATAGAAACGAGGGTGTTGCAGCCATAGAAATTTGTTGTAGGCTAACTGCATAATCCAACCTAATCAGGGATGTGCACAGACATTTTGAGGGGCAGGGGCTCAAGTGAAAAAAAAAGGCACTTCTCATAATTACGTTTTTTTTTTTTTTTTTTCTTTACTTTTTAAACAAAAAAAGTATATATATATATATATATATATATATATATATATATATATATATATATATATATATATATTTATTTATTATTAACACAACTCTGACTTTTTATAAAATGTATTAATTTTATCTTCCTCAAATGCACGCAATTGTTGAGCAGCAAATGAAACCATGCCACAATGTGCATGTTTTCTATGCTATATTTTGATACACCTGATAGTGACATGGACTTTTTCACATCTGAGGGAAGACTGCATCATCATCATCAAATAAAACCTTCAAAATCCACATTTAGATGGAGTTTGTTTTAAACCTACTATCCTCCATCTGTTTGCATCTGTAGATTTCCTCTAAATTCACCAATTTAGATTTCTAAATTTCAGGGGAAAGACTATTAATGTATGCAAGTCATTAACTTTAATAATAAGAATTTTAGGCCATAAAAAGTAAGAAAAACGTCCGTTTTTTCCAAGGTCATAAATTACATTCAGCCACGTCCAAGGGGGTAATCCATCAGCCGGACGCTGAAGCTGCCTCAAGGGGCCGCCATTGTAGTGGACTATCTCCTGCTGTTAGCATCCCATTGACTCCCATTCATTTAGGCGTCACTTTGACAGCGAATAACTTTACATCTGAGGCGTCCAAAGACTCCATTTATCCATTATTTATTTCTAAAGAAACACGACAATGTATAAAAGGCTCCATTACTTTGTATGTTACGTTATGGCCCCGTAGAAGCCGTTCTTGTAAAAATAGGCTAAAAATTGCGTCATAACCACTCGACTGTCCGTCGCGCAGTGGAGAAGTTACCGTATACACAGGAGGAGAAGCTCGCACAGCCTTGCAGGCAATCTTTTACTGTCTTAAAGTCAGCCCATGGCATAGATAGAAGCAAAATGACAAAATAATTAATCAGAATACTTACAAAAAGTTGCTCCAGGTCGCGCTTCGCCATCTCTATGCACGATTAAAATTTGTGTAGGCACAGCTACTAGACGATTTACAACTGTCAGTCAGATTGCTCACGTGACATCTACGTCGTTGAGCCTGCGCAGAACGCTCGACTATCAGGAAGTGAGTGCCCATGTTGAGCTTCAGCTCTCTCTGTTGAAATCAACGGGGTCGCTGTGTCCATTTCTTTTACTGTCTATGGCCACGTCTTACATTTTTTTTTTTATTCAATTTCGAGTCAATATCGCCAATGCTCGATATCAATGTCGAGTTCGATAAATGTTCGATAATGTTTATGTGCCAAAAGCGGAACGAAACTCATTTGAACCGAGCGCGTCTCACGGACTGTTTATCCGCTCGGCTCAAAGTCCGAACGGCGGCGCAGCGCAAGCGAGCGCAAGCTCAAGCAGACGCGTTAACTCTTGATCGGCGCTTCAGACCCTACTGTCTATGTTCAGACCTGATATTTAGATACACTATTCAATAAATACATTTGTTTGACAGGGAAGCTGTGCTCAAAAAGGGATATATATTATTTTTCAAAAATTAAAAAAGCACCCCAGAAAAAAGGGCACTTTCTCTCCAGGAATAAAAAGGGCAGGTGCTCAAGCCCACTTCTGATGTCTATGGCTGAGTCCGAAACCGCATACTTCCATACTATATAGTATGCGAAAACAGTACGCGAGCCTGAGTAGTATGTCCGAAATCATAGAATTTGAAAAACAGTAGGCGAGAAGTACCCGGATGGCCTACTACACTTTACTATCCCATGATGCCACGGGAGAGGAGTTGTCGTTATATTTGAAAATGGCGAAAGGTGGAGACGCGGGAGTTTTAACACTTTTTATTTATTTGTGGTTAAATTGTGTTTGTTTAACATCATATAAGTAAACAAATGACTTGTTAAACGTTTAAATAATATAAATCACGGGTACAATTTTCTGATTTGGCTGCAAAATGACACTTTTATCATTATTACCGAACTGAATGAGCTAATGCCTGTCAGCTAACATTAGATAACTCATGTTTCTTTGAACAAAGACGTTTGTTGTTTCGCAGTTGAATGAGATGGCTCGCACTGTTATGACAGGGTATGTCACGTGACAATAACAACATGGCGCATGTAGTACGTCCGAACGCATTCATACTACACGTATTCATACTATATAGAACATACTTTTTTAACGATTCGAGAAGTTCGTTCTTTTTTAAATGTACCTACTCACATAGTACGCGATTCCGGACGCAGCCTATGTGTTCACGTGCCTGAACCTAATGTTATCAAGGCATCGACTTGATGTTTCTCCCATCGACTGTTATTTACGGTTATTCACAGATCAGGAAGCTAATTCAAATCATAAATTACTCTTTACAAGTCCCTTATTTAAAATATAATAATGAACAGAGTAGCTACAGTATTTCAATGCTTTTACTAATGTTACATATCACATTTGATTTGATTACTTTTTTACATTTCTGTCAAATATTAATCATTTTCAAATAAACAGGGTAGTGTTAACCTTATTCAGCACTAAAATCTGTCAAACTTCTTTCAAAGTTCTTCATCACTTATTAAAATAACTTAATTTCAGAGCGCCACAACAAGTCACACCTCAGAAAGCAGAAAAGCTTCAGAAAGATGGGACAAAAAGCAGGGGTCCAACGGCAAATAAAAAGTGGAAAGGTTTGATGGTAGGGATGCTCAAGATGTTTCTCTGTAAAGGAGTTAATTCTAGTATAGACCTGTGTGATTTCCATGAAATGGCTGTTTAGGAAATCGTTTGAACCAAATTCTTTGCTAAATGATTTACCACAGGCTGCCGCACATTATGGTCAAAACTGTTTATGAATGTGCTTGTTGTGTATCAGACTGGGCTTGAAAAATGGGACATTAGGTTCATTTTGCGCCTAAGTTCTCCTTTAAAGGATAAGAGAGACTGATAGCAGGTGTGTGCACCATGAAAGGACTAATTGATGAGGTGTTCAGTGAGACAGAGTTGGTGGATGTGTTGTGCATTTCTGAACATTGTTATGTGATGTGTTTGATCTGTGTGCAAATGTGCCTTACAGGCATGCATTACTGCAGAATAGGAAGTGCATGTGTTGCATTGAGATGTAGTCGATGGTGCACAGATGGTAACTTGGATCCAACCGGGGAGGTTTGCTGCTACTGCCAGCCGTGCGGTGTCACAAGGGCGAAGGTCGTAAAACTGTACACACACACACACGCAAGTTTCGCCAAGGTGAGAAAACCATCTGCACAGTTTGGTTTCAGTAAACCCATGCTTACCCCAACCAACATGCTTCTAGGCAACACACATTTTCATAACTCTCTAAAATGCTCTTTGAGTGTGGTTTTGTCAGATTTAGCTCGAATTGGTCCTCAAGGTATAGTTAAACAAGTACAAATTCTCAGAAGGGTAAATTGTTGCAGGTTGACTCTTTTTCTTGTCTTTATGTGATCCAACAGCGCCATTTAGTGGTCAGTAAGTGTAAGAATGTGAAGTAAATATAGTTATTTTGCTCACTGTAGTTATTATGAGGGCTCTAAGCACCACAGCATGTTTGTGATTTTCTTTTTCATTATTTGTTTGTAATAATTTAGTGAGATACAATCTCCAATCTTTACAATCTCCGATTGAGATGTGGGAATTAGGATTGCCCTTACAAAAAATAAGAAAGTATCATTTCAGTCTCCTTTGTATGTACTTCTCAGAAATATACCTTATGCACTTCTCAGAAATGCACTTAAAAAGTAGGCATGCTTGACAAAAACTAATTTTGCCTATACTTGTACTTAGTCTTTTGTTCACAATACTTTACAATACTCACAATACACAAAACGATTATTTGGAACACCTGTTACATTTCTCATTAATGCAATTATTTAATAAACCAGTCACATGGCAGTTGCTTCCATGCATTTAGGGGTGAAGTCCTGGTCAAGACAATCTCCTGAACTCCAAACTGAATGTCAGAATGGGAAAGAAAGGTGATTTAAGCAATTTTGAGCATGACATGGTTGTTGGTGCCAGACAGGCTGGTCTGAGTATTTGCTCAGTTACTGGGATTTTCACGTACAACCATTTAGCGTTTACAAAGAATGATGTGAAGTATGCAGCAGTCATGTGGGTGAAAATGCCTTGTTGATGCTAGAGGTCAGAGGAGAATGGGCCGACTGATAGAAGAGCAACTTTGACTGACACAACCACTCTTTACAACCAAGGTATGCAGCAAAGCATTTGTGAAGCCACAAACTGCACAACCTTGAGGCGGATTAGCTACAGCAGCAGAAGACCCAACCGGGTACCACTCATCTCCACTACAAATAGGAAAATGAGGCTACAATTTGCAATAGCTCACCAAAATTAGACAGTTGAAGACTAAAAATGTTGCCTGGTCTGATGAGTCTTGATTTCTGTTGAGACATTCAGATGGTAGAGTGAGAATATGGTAGAGTGAGAATTTGGCGTAAACAGAATGAGAACGTGGATCCATCATGCCTTGTTACCACTGTGCAGGCTGGTGGTGGTATAATGGTGTGGGGATGTTTTCTTGGCACACTTTAGGCCCCTTAGTGCCAATTGGGCATCGTTTAAATGCCACGGCCTACCTGAGCATGTTTCTGACCATATCCATCCCTTTATGGCCGTCATGTACCTATCCTCTGATGGATACTTCCAGCAGGATAATGCACCATATCACAAAGCTCCAATCATTTTAAATTGGTTTCTTGAACAATTATATTTATCCAAAATTTGTGCGTATTACATGCCAAAAAGTGCGTATTACATGCACGCAAAAAACGCGTACCATATACACGCGAAAACGGCACGAGAAATGACATTCGTGCTATAAATACGAACTTTTATGAGATTGGGCTCAATGAACCCCGCATATGGGGTAAGTTGTAACATTTGCACTTCTGTCACTTTCAGTCCAACTGTACAAAAATGGTAAGTCCTGGAAAAAAACTGTAAGTGTTCAGTTGTAGCAGAGATGTGTATGTTGCTTGTGTAAAAAAAAAATAATAATAAAATTCTAACCTAATTATTTTTTAATTAATTGAGCCAAAACCAAAATGCGTTAGGTTGTGCCCCGCTCTCCTCTACATAAGTTACTTGTCAGGTATTGTTCTTAAAAACAAGCATTAGATGAATAGTTGCCGTTTAAACTGTTATGTTTCATCCATCCCACCCTAGTGTTTCAATCACCCCGCTCAGGCGGGAAGATTGAAACAAAGCACAACTACCATTCAAAATCAAATTTTACTTAAATCATTCCATATTTGTACCGAATAACACATGATATTAAGAGTACATATATGTGAGTTGTTGCAATCTATCTGTAACCTTATCTTAGACAACGACGTTTATCTAAAAAGTTTTTGACTGTCCCGGCTCTCCCCTAACGTACATAGCCAATATGATCGCACAAGCCTAGCAAGAGCATTTTAAAGAAAACTACTAAGTTAGATAAGCCCAAGCCACACAGATAGCATCAGCAACAGGCATGTTGCCTAGCTTTTAGCAAAACGTATTAAAAAGGAACCTAGCTTAGATTTGTGAAGACTTTCAGAGATGAATGAAGAGAGACACGAATGAAGACTGATGTCACTTCCAAATCATGCAGTTTATGATCATTGCACTAATCTCATGTTCAAATTCATGAATTTGAATTAATCTGAGGTGAAATTTCTCTTGCTAAAACAGTATCAGTGTGAATGAACGGAAATCAAACAATGCCAGGACAAATGCCGGGTCACATTATCCATGTATTTTCAATAATCTCTGTGTGAAAGGGGCTTTTCTGTCCCTTAAAGATTGCATCCACATAATTTACTCTTATAAATCTTGCAATTTTGGCACTTTTCCCAGCTTCCAAACTAATCTGACCTTAAAGGGGGGGGGGGATTAGTTAGAATCCCCCCCCCTTAGAAAAAAACTGCTTTTTTTCTTTGCATGGTTGTGTTTATGGGGTGCAATATAACATGTATTCGTGTTGTTGTTGTTTTTTTATGAAAGTTTTTCAAGTGGCGATGAAGAGAGGCAAGCAGAACCTCACCACACACGGCTCTTACTAAACGTTTCTGAATGATAATTTGCTACATTTTTTAACTTTATACACGTTTGTTTAACACAATAGCATCTGACTGGAAACAATAGCAACTGACTGGCTACTAATATTATACCCAAACAGCGTTGGCATTAGTTTACGTTCTTGATCAAATCGAAAATAGTCAAATACATTTAAAATATTAGTACTTATACAAAGTTCAGGTCCATAATGTTTGTACGCGTTTGTCATAGGGTTTACTCACACTAGCCATTGCCCGAGTGTGTTTGACCACCAAAGCGCGGTTCGTTTGACTAGTGTGAGTGCTCCGAACCGTGCCCGGGCGCGACTCGATTAGCCGGCCCTGGCCCGCTTGGAAGAGTTGGGCCAGAGCACGGTTCAGTTGGACTTGGGCGCGGTTTGCATGCAGTGTGAGCGCTAACCGTGCTGGAGCACGGAACAGGACACGTGACGTGCAAACCTCCTCACACGAGCAGCACGATTTCGGGAAAATTTTCACCCCACTAAGGCGACACATCTGTTTAACAACAGGCTGTGAGAGGGCTGTGGACCAAACGACACAAAATTATTTACAGAGAAAACAGAGAGATGGACTTCATTGTGTTCCGTTCAGAGAGCGCCGCTCTTCTTGTTTATCCCGAAATCGTCGCACCATAATGACGTAAGCGTGCTCCGGCACGAATGCTGAAACCCTATGTGAGTGCAGGCCAGCGGGGGAGTGGGGAGGGGGACAATCGTACTCGGGCCCGGTTCATGGCAACCGTGCCTAGTGTGAGTACACCCATAGACACAAAGTAGCATAACTAGTAGCCTAGTGGCTATAAAGCCAGCACTGTCATTTGAAACAAATAAAACACAAGGCTACGTCTGAAATTATACATGCAAATACATTTCAAATGATTAAAGTCTTAGCCTACTTACAGGTTGTGGCCCAACAACTGCTGCCTCTGATTTTAAAGTAGGAACTGCTTCATGTTTTAGCAACAGTTTCTTGTTGAATCCGGCATTGAATTTGTGGAGATTCTGGAAGCTGTCTTCCATAAAATGTGCAGCACAGAGAGCTAAATTACGATTGTTATTTTCAGGAACATGATCAAACATAAATTGTATCCATTGTTGACTAAGTACAACACACTCGACGAGCCGCAGAAATATGGTCATACCCTTTTTTGCTTTTTCCGGAGGGAGGGTTGATGTAAATGTATGGGTTAGTGATGTCTAAAACCCAGCTGTAGTCCCAATTGAGTCATTTTTGTAGGCAAAATACTTCCTGATTTTTAAAAGATGATATCTCTGCTTACACTGAACTTTCAGCGCTGCAACTTTGCAGATACTGTTCATGCACCAACAGCAACATTACACACTATTTAAAATCAAAAAAGTGAAATTGCAATCAACCCCCCCTTTAATGATTGCTAGAAGTATATTACAAGTGATACTGTTGTATGGATGAAGGACAAACCCAATCGCAGACAGCAAATAACAGAAAACAAAACCCACAATGGGGCAAAACAAGGCAGGATAGACAATACTCAGGCAGTAAACTAAAAACTAACACAGGGTCAAACACTTCTTTCTAGAAGAGACTTTCAACAGATTACTCATGGTTTGTTTCACACAAAGTATGACAAGGTATGATACACAATGAACCAACACAGGACAGCATAGACAAGGGGATTAAATAGGGATAAACGAATGAGGGGAAACAGGCAACAGACTAGGTCATAAATGACAAGACAAGGATAACACAGGGTGGGGTTACGTAATGAGACAACAAGCACATAGCCCAAACAGACCATGCGCTTGTACACAAAACATAGGTCTGCCATGATCCTGCCACAAGATCAGAAAAAATCTGGGAAAAATCAAGGACATGATGGCAGAATCATGACAGAACCTCAAGGAGACAAACACTGGACAAGACTGACTGAGACAGACATGAATCAACAAAACATGACTATAACAAGACAAAAAATAACAAGGGCATACAAGAATACACAATGACAGGGTTAGAGTGAAACATCAAAAATAATAAACAAGGCAGAGGAAACACAGAGTTCATGGGGGGTGGTCCATGGGTGGATGGGAGTGCTGGGGGTCTTAGGTCCATGGGATGAGGGCTAAGGGACGAGGAATCCGGGCAAGCTTGGACGAAGACACACAAGGTGAAGAAAAAGCCTGGGGTCTTGTGGAGACAGGGCGATCGGGAAAACAAACCGGGGCTTAGTGATGACAGGGGTGGCTGGCAAAACACACGGGGTACTGAAGGCGACAGGACAGGAAGAGTGTAACAGATGATAGTGGAGCTGGAACAGGGACAGAGATCACAGAAGATCAGGAACTGACGTTTCTCACTTCATATTAAGTTGAGGCGTCAAAGGTAGCTGACATAGGATCATAGCTGTTGGCAGCTGGCTTGGGATAAGCACTTACGGCAGCTAGCTTGAGATCGGTGCTCGGTGCAGCCGGCTTGGGATCAGCACTTATGGAAACAGGTCTGGGAACGGTGCTCTCTGGAGCATTTGGAACAGGGACTAGAGCCAAGGCAGGACTGACTGAGTCATCTAGAATTCTGACAAGACAGGATAGATATTTGGACAGGGTTCTGGCGGTGATGATGAGTGGCATCTCTTGATGGACTGATGCAGACTGTCTCACAGCCTTTGTGGAATTGGCCACTGCTTTCTCTTCAGCTGACATGACTGAAGACATTCACGGTACTAGTCTCTTGAATGGATCTCTATAACACTGACTGGGAAATGACGCTTTCTGCAGCAGGTTCAAAAACTGTGTCTCCTTTTGCAAAGACAGGAACCGTGGTATCAGCAGCTGGGCCAGGAACAGCACTTTTGAATTCAGCGGCAGGTTGGAGAGCCATCACGGATTCAGGAGGAGGTAGAGATGGAGAACCAGAAGCTCCCTTCTTTCTGGGTTGTGGAGTAGAGATCTTGGCCAGACTGGTGACCGGAGATGGAGGTGAAGCAGGAACCGTTACAGGAATTGGGAAACTCACAGCAGGCGAGGAGTATTCTGGGCAGGTAGACTCTGATGCTGATTCCCACGACGGGTACCTTTCAGGCTTACCATGAAGATTGATGGATGAAGAAGGTGTCTCTGGGGTCGCAGCGGTACTGGGCTAGTCCCCAAGTGTAGCAAGGGCTAGTCAGACGACCCTCAGGGATCACAGAAAGTGTAGCGGGAGATGAGGACTTTATAGCAGCCTTCAGCTCCCTCCGAGACAGACTGTCCGCCATACTGTGTAACGGGCAGCTGACCAGTCTCTTTCATTCAGCGAGAGGAGGAGGGACGATGAGACCCGCGATGATGTAGTGATTGACCAGGATCTTCGGCAAGAAACCTCCTCTCCTCCACGACCTGGGCGTACCTCCTCAGGGTCAACTTACCCGACCCTGAAGAGGTACGCCCAACCTGCCGCTGAAGTCAAAAGTGCTGTTCCTGGCCCAGCTGCTGATTGCGTGGTTCCTGTCTTTGCAACAGGAGACACAGTTCTTGAACCTGCTGCAGAAAGCGTTGTTTCCCAGTCGCTGGGTCAACTTGAAAGAAAGCTTGTCTTCCAGGCTGTCAGCGATGGCCGTCTGCCACCATTGTTCGGGGTTTGATGGCTGCAGTGTAGAAAAATAGTTGCGCTGTCTGCTGGGTTCTTTCTTGGGTCGGTTCATTCTGTTATGTGGATGAAGGACGAACCCAATCGCAGACAGCAAATAACTCACACAGGGTTTATTAATGACAAAAACAGAAAACAAAACCCACGATGGGGCAAAACAAGGCAGGATAGACAATACTAGACTAATACTCAGACCGTAAACTAACAACTAAGACAGGATCAAACACTTCTTTCTAGACAAGACTTTCAACAGGTTACTCACAGTCCGTTTCACACAAAGTATGACAAGGTATGATACACAATGAACCGACACAGGACAACAAACAAGGGGATTAATAATGGTAATAAGAGGTAAAAATGACAAGACGAGGAACTAAATTTGATGCATAATGTTTTGTTTGCCAATTTTCTTGATTTGGCCAATTGATATTTTAAGGATAAGTAAGCAGCAAAGAGCAGCAAGCTACATTTTGACTTTTCTTCAAACAAACAGTTGAATGGTGATATCCTTCATCATACGGTGATAAAATGGTGATATTTACATTGTTTTTTTCTTCGTTTTTTACATGTAGAAAAGTTTATATACAAGAAAATCTCATTCTTATTTAGTATATAAAAATCAATTTATAAACAAGAAATCTAATTTTAGATTATTTCTTTAAAATACCAGACCAACCAGAAATTTAATTTGGTTCTGACTATAGGTCTATAAAACATAGAAAAGAATGCATACATAATTGCTAAAAGGAAATTAGAGCAAGAACTGGATTTTCCATCCAAACCAGGGCCCACCCATCTTACTCCTTGCAGGAGTAGTCTTGTTTGAACCAGTTTGGTTCTGAGACTGAATTCAGTTGAGTCATTCCCTCTACCATCAGATTCCCATTCCCAGCCGAGTTTAATCCCAAATACACCCTTCACATGAGCATTTGCTGAAGACAGCACCGCTGACTAACCATTAATAATTTAACTGAAGGATTACTCTGGTGCCTGCTTTATGTCTGGGTGTGTTATAAAGGTTCTCAGCAAATGAGCATAATCTTCACATTTTGTTTAAAGTTTGTTTAATATATATTTGACATTACAATTTACAAAGTTACAGTCAGTAGAATTTCTGTTGGGAGAGCATCAAAATAAAGGGTCAGTCTATATTAAACAGACAGTATACTAATATTCTAATGAGAGATACTTGTAGTTAGTAGAATGTCTAAAGTAGACCAAAAAAATAAAGTGTTATAATTTTTTTTTACAATAATACTGCATGCTTGTAAAACCAATTGGTAAATGGATATTTATACTTGAAGAAAACAAATAAACACAATCACAATTACTTTGTAATCATCCTTATTGATAATTGACAATTATATATATATATATATATATATATATATATATATATATATATATACACACACATAAACTTAAAATAATATTAAACATCTAGTATGATCATTAATATATCATCATCCATAATAAATAAACCAGAATAAAACTGAAAAAATACTGGATACAACATTAAAAAGTAAAAAAAAATTACATAACACAAGAACTGAATTATTCATTCATTTATTATTATTATAAATGAATAAAGGATTGCTCTAAAAATGTCTTTACATTGTAAAAAAGCTAAATATTCTATTTCACATACTTTTAAATACATGTTTTTTTTCCACATTAGACACTCATAAACATGTTCAGCCACTGAGAATAACTAAAAGACATTTTAGAAGGGGTTGGTTGTTTTTCTTTTTGCGTAGAAGACATTGGAAATAAAAAAATGGCAATATAGAGGCATAGCAGGGCCGTAAACACAAACAGCTATGCCAACATCTTGCCATATTTTCTCTTCGAATTGAAAACCTTGCCATCTCCTCTGATGAACAATTTCACAACAAATCAACAATATTTGTACAGCTGTAAAACAGTGTTAATGTGTTAGCAAGCAAAAAAAAAGAATTGTATTTCAATTATGACAGAATCAACTAGACCAGTGACTCCAAAACAAGAATAGGCCTAATTGAACAGGTTTAAGGAGGTACTGGTATTACAGGTATTCGATTATTTTAATTTAAAATATCTTACAAATTATATTTTGTTGACAATTTAACAAATTTTAAGGAAAAACAGATTCATATATGCATTCTCAATTTGTGTGGGTAATACTTGTAGCACAATATATGTATAGGCCTATATATATATATATATATATATATATATATATATATATATATATATATATATATATATATATATATATATATATATATATATATATGAAGATTCAGATGCAAAAGCCTCTAAATGCCATTTTAAATTTTCTTCTAAAATGATTACTGAACTTTAATATACAAGCTTGATAAAAATGGTCATTTTAGAAGAAAATTTCAAATGGCACTTAGAGGCTTTTGCATCTGAACTCTTCATATATAGCACCAAACAGGCAAATTTAGAGTGAAATATCTTAATTTCTTTGTTAACTTTTTTGATTAATCACATCAAGATAACTGTTTTGTGTTACAAGTTTTCTGAAATGGTATGTTTGAATAATTAGACATTGTCTGATTATGCACTGATAGCATACAGTAGTACATTTCAACGTTTCAAACCAAATTTGGGTCAAATGTGGACAAACCCAGCCGTGGCGGGTAGGCTAACATCATTAAATTAGGCACACTTTTAACCGAACGTTTGGGGTTGTCCATATTTGACCCAAAATTGGGTTAAAACAACCCAGCAGGTTTTAGAGAATTGTTTTAGAGCAGCCTATATGAAGAAAAAAAAAAACACTTAATAATAGAAATGAAACGGGAAGGTTTTTTCTGGCTTATTCTGACTGAGAACAAGCCTTTTTCCCCCATAAGGTGACAATCGTAGTTTTACGCAGTAGGCATAGGCCAAATAAAAAAAATAGGCCTAATAATAATAATAATAAAAAAAATAAAAAATAAGAGAAGAAGAAGAAGAAGAAGAAGAAGAAGAAGAAGAAGAAGAAGAAGAAGAAGAAGAAGAAGAAGAAGAAGAAGACAAAGAAAGAAAAAAGAAAAGAAATTAAAAAAAGAACATTTTTGAGAAATTCAACTCAAAGGACAGAAATACAAATTAACTTACCAAGCAGCTTTTGAGTCTGAAAGCGTTCTGCTGCTATAATCAAACGGTTCCAGATCGTTTCCGCTGCCGATGTTTCAATAATCTCTCAATCGCTCCAAAGGTCCCGCTGGAGTGAATCGAGCTGTTGCTCTGAAGGGCTTTTTCCACCGAATAAGGTGAGTCAGCAAACTTCGGCATGGTTCAGGTGTGCTCAGGTGAGTTTCAGCGCGTCGTCATCACAGCGCCGCGCCCATTCATGGTAGAGGAGAATAATGAAGCGCGCACGTCAGGCGTCAAAGCAGCCCGGCATTCAGGTTACACTGGCTCGAAGATGCTTTTCAACTGCTTTTAAACGCAAAGCAATGCTCGGTACTTTTCATTCACGTTTGAGTGAATCACGCGAGTTCGGTCTGGACGGGGTCCTGCTGCATCTCTTGGGATGTGAGCTGGACTTTTGGAGGAGGTCTCGTGCTGAGTCAGGCTCGATTTTACGTATGAATCATTTAATAATTAGGTAGACTTTCCGTTTTGTCCTTCTCTGACCCGATGCTTTGTCACTCATACAGTAGGGGATGCTGTAATACACACCTTTTTTAACGAGTGGATTAACAGTCAGTCAGATCTATTTTAATGTCGAATAGGATATATATTTTTTATTTGTTTGTTTTTATGTTAACATCCTTGTCCGTAGCATATAAGTAGCAACACAATAGCCTACAGCTTACAATGTGGATTGACGACAAGGTAACACGTTTCAAAATGTTCCCGTTAGTTTATGGTGACCTACATTTATCACATGACTCAAAACCTTAATTTTTATTAATCATATTATGAACGTTTGTTAAAAAAAAAAAAAAATATATATATATATATATATATATATATATATATATATATATATATATATATATATATATATATATATATATATATATATATATATATATATATATATATATATTGTAAACATTGTGTAAAATGGACTAACAATGGAACATAATATATTTATTAATCTTTTCTTAATATTAATCTTGTTTATGTTATTTTTAACATTTAGGCTATAATGAATTATTAAAATAAAAGGTTGTATCTGTTAATTTAATTTAATTTGACCTTAATTAACATCAACAATTCAACAATTTATAAATAGGCTGTATACTGTTACAAATGTATTGCTAATTTTTAGTCGTAATTGAAGTTAACTAATGGGATGTTGCTGTAAAGTGTTACCAATAACATTCACATATACAACTTTTGATTTTAATAATGCATTAGTAAATAATGAAATTAATACTAAAGGGATAGTTCACCCCAAAAAAAAAAAAAAAATTGTGATTACTTTTTTTTTTTTTTGAGGGGGGGGTCTCCCTCATTACAACGATTATTCAACAAATTAAAAGCTAAAAGTTAGCTGATGATAACAAATGGAAGCTTATTGTAAAGTGTTACTGATTGTCTGATCGGCAATCTAAGAACTCTTGCTTTAAAGATCCTACTGTAATACTGATCCTACTGTAGGTGTTTGAGGAATAATAGGCTAATGATAATAATATTTGTAAGACTGTTGGCCAAATTTGTCTGTGAGGTGAGTCACTTCCTGTGCCACACACCTATCGCTTAATTACACATGGATCTTCTCACATTATACACATGAAATACCTCCATCCATTAACAAACTGCCAAACCCCAAAACGCCTATCGCAACACCATGGCTCTTAACTTTCCATTACAAAAACAGCAGAGAGAAAAAAAAACTCAATTGAGATACTTATTGTTTCAGTCTACGCCTAAATTCTTCAAGCATGTGTTTAGGTATGCAAAGGCAATGAATCGGAAAAATAATAGGCCATACCCTGCAAAGCCTGAAATATGAAATAAGTCAGAAACAAACACATACACACACACACACTATAAACTGTTGGGTTATTTTAACCCAATTTTGGATCAAATATGGACAAACCCAGCTGTTGGGTTTATATTTATATTTATATATACCCAAAATTGGTCAAATATGATAACTTGTTATACATATCAATGAGTTACACAAAAAGCATATAAAATATCAGTTGATATATCCCAATAATGTCTTTATATCATCCCAAGATGATATTGCTCAATGCTTAGTTATTTTTATGATAAAAACTCTGTAATTTTAAAACATGCTAATGTAATACAACGATGGATCATATTTAATCCTATAAATTTTAACATGATTTCGTAACACTTTACAATAAGGTTGAATACATTACTAATATTGAACTGCACGTATATGGCATGTATTAAACTTTGTTAATGTTAATTTCAAAATTTACTTTATTAAAATCTTGTTAACATTATTAATACACCATGATACCATGAACTAACAAGCTGTTTTTTTTTTTAAATAACGTTAACAAAGATTAAGAAATACAGTAACAAGTGGATTGGCCATGCTTAGTTCATGTTAGTTAACACATTAATGTTGACCGAACCTTTTTGTAAAGTGTTACCCATGATTTTTCTAAAGAAAGGCCAGTTGATCATCTTCAAATAAAAGTTATTCTTATGTTTACTTCAAAATCAGTAAAGATTTCACAGCAAAAAAGTGATCTGAAAAGCAATTCTGAAGTGTGTGTCAAATGACTCTGAATCATCCACACTCCACAGTACTTTGAGCTCCACGTGTGAATCACCTACAGTGACCCAGACGGGCAGATCTTCATGGCTTCTCCCGTCCGCGAAGCTTGACTCACTGAAATTAACCAAAACTGTCGAGTCTGGCCGTGTGTCATGTAAGGGAAACAAAACCTTCGCCGTCCAGCTCATTTGGGGATAATAAAGTTGTGCTGTTCAGCTTGAACGAGTCTGGTCACACTGCCGCAGCCCAGCGGAGTGTTTTGTCATCCACACATGGTTGTGATCAGACACTCATGACGCACTTATGCTCACTGCATGAATCAGCTCTCGAATGAACATGCTGCTTTATTTTTATGTATTTTACAAGTCTGTGCTCTTATCATTGCGGGCAAAAGATCATGTATTCGTGTAGCTCAAAACTCAAAGGTCAAACACACATGACCCAATTCACACTGTACAGCACAGGGGTGATAGAGCAGGGCATGTTGTCACGTCAAATGGGGTCAATTGTCTCCTTCTGTTTATTCCTGCTAATTTGAGAGGAATACTGAATATAATAATTCAACCAATCTAAAATGCATCTTCCACAACTGCATATGGCCCAAAGAAATTGTAATGAATATATTTCATTCCATTACAACATGTAAAATTAATGACAACTTGCCCATAAATCTATACCATCTGCTGTCACGGGACGGTACCCTTTAAAAAGGTTCAAATATATACCATGTATGTGCTAATATGTACACTTGTGGTGCCAATATGTAAGCTTTAAGGTAATATGCACAAATGACGTTTATGAAAAATACTCTTGACCGGAGAACAGTTCAAATCAACACATCAACATTAAAACATTGTTCACTCACAGTGTATGTTTGTGGATTTATTGTGTTCATCATTTCAGAGAAAAACATATATATATATATATATATATATATATATATATATATATATATATATATATATATATATATATATATATATATATATATATATATATATATATATATATTATCTGGTCAAAAGTTTAGGGTTGGTAAGAATTTTTATGTTTTTAAAAGAAGTTTCTTCTGCTCACCAAAGCTGCATTTTTTTTATAAAAAATACACAAAAAACATAGTAATATTGTGAAATATTATGACAATTAAAAATTGACTTTTTTATGTTAATATATATTACAATGTAATTTATTCCTCTGAAAAAAAGCTGAATTTTCAGCATCATTACTCCAGTCTTCAGTGTCACATGATCCTTCACAAATCACTCTAATATGATGATTTTATGCTCCAAAAACATGATTATTATCCATGTTGAAAACAGTTTTTTACATTTTTATTTCAGGATTATTTGATGAATAGATAGTTCAAAAGAACAGCATTTATAATCTTTTCTAACATTAAAAATGTCTTTACTGTAACTTTTGATCAATGTAACTCATCCTTGATGAATAGAAGTATTGATTTCTTATTTATTTCCCCAAAAATACATGTTTAATGTAACAAAAGCTTTCCATTTCAGATAAAAGCTGTTCTTTTGAACTTTCTATTCATCAAAGAATCCTGAAATAAAAATGTAAAAAACTGTTTTCAACATGGATAATAATCATACATGTTTTTGGAGTATAAAATCATCATATTAGTGTGATTTGTGAATGATCATGTGACACTGAAGACTGGAGTAATGATGCTGAAAATTCTGCTTTTTTCAGAGGAATAAATTACATTTCAATATATATTAACATAAAAAGTCATAATAAATAATAAATTGTATAAATAATAAATTGTCATAATATTTCACAATATTGCTGTGTTTTTTTGTGTATTTTTTTTATCAAAAAAATTGCAGCCTTGGTGAGCAGAAGAGACTTTTTTATAAACATAAAAAATCTTACCGAGCCTAAACTTTTGACCGGTATATGTATATATATATATATTAGATATTTCCATCAATACACACACTACCAACCAGATAAAAAAGTAATTTAGCATCCACTAACATACCTAAATAAACAACCAGTTGTAAAACGTATAGCCTACGTTAGCCTAATTCTTATCTCAAAATTAATTTTTTTTGCCCGCAACTCTCCCCCTCCCCCTCACCTCAAGAGGATGGTGGTCATGCCACCCCCTACCTAATTTCTAAGCGGTTAAACTGACTGTTGAATATCTACTGTAGGTCTCACTCTCCCCTGTTTAAAAATCAACCTGACTCAACCTGAATTCACCCCTATTTTATGATAAGTCTGTGTTAGAGAAAAAAATATTATTATTTTTCTTTTGTTCTTTCTTTTAATTTTTAAAATAAAGTGTCACCTCACCTTGTCTGGATATGCGTCCTTGAATCGAGATCTTTACAGAAGTGTTACAGATAGCCTACGAGAATCTCCCCTAAAGCCCACTGAACTCTGATCACAGAACATTCTGAACTTTATAAACACCTTTAGAGGGATTCCCTGGAAAATCAGTAAGACGTTCCCAGTATCCACAATGAGACGGAATTCCCCAATCTAGATACGGAGGAAATAGTGGGGATTCGTTGGGAGATTATTTTCCTTGTTAGCCTATTCTGTGGAAAAATGTACCGTTAATTCCCAGGAAAGGGCGTTTCTGAAACTACAATCGTTTGTTTGTCGGCCTAAAAATGTCTTCTGACAGAATGAAATCGTTGAATGAATGAAAGTGAAAGTCATTATCGCCTTCTCGAGTGCATCTTTTGAACATTAGATGGCGTCCAAATCAAATGCATGAGAATAGTGAGGATCCTTTATGAAGTGTCAGCATATCTGCACTATCTCATTTATTTTTAACATTAACTAATTATTGAAGAATCCTGCATAGCAGTTTATTGAGATGCCATATACCCAGCTAAAAAAAATTCCCGCTAACAAAAAATATTGTTTCATAAGACATAAAACGTGTCAGGCCTATTTAATATACAACTGACAACAGAATTGTCAGAGGCATCATACAAAGATTTGAACAATGTGTAACGTCACTGCAGATCTGACCAATCAAAAGCCCAATTGTAAACTGACAATCATCACTCTTCTCCTCTAAACAATTGTGCTATTTATTCGAAATGCCCACTTTACTTCTGAAAATAAAAAAACTGCTAAAAATAACTGTCAAACCTTACCTATCTGAAGCAGTTCTATCTCAACAGCACCAGATGGCGCAATGCAGTTGATTAATTGATAGAACGCCTGAAATCGTAGTCTACGTAAATTTACTTTAAAACTCAGATTTTGACTTTGACAACTGTGAACAAATCACCCCACACTCTACAACTGTGACGTGAGGCGTGACCTTCGACCAAAAAAGGTAGGTGACGAAACACTTCAGTCTGACTTCAGTGGGTGATGGCCAAGCTGTGACGTCACTGCTTTCAATCTCGCCGTGTTTGGCAGAAACATGTGTAGAAAGCAAACCAAGCAAGCACAGCGGTAATTTGGCTTTGAATTTTACTTCAAGAAACTGTCACACCCAGACACTCCCTCAATGCAGAGTAAACGGACATATTTCCTCACATCTTCAGCCGAATGTGAATGATTTGCATGTGCTCGAGTGTGTGGTCTGCAGTGGAGATCCAGGGATCTGTACACCTTAAAAGAACTAGTGCATCAGCTTCAAAACAAGAATGTAGGCTATTAACTTTTTTATTATTAATTTGACAAAAAGAAAGTGCTATCATATAGCAGGCCTAGGCTTATTCTAATATGCTATTTGGGTTTTGTTTTAAACATCAATTACGTGATTAGGATAAGGGCCTATCTAATGTAGAACGTTTCAAATTGTGCTCTTATTTAGCTCATAGGCTGAGCATATTATTATTATTATTTTACCACTAGACCTATCCTAAGCCTTCACAAATGCGGAGGAATTCCAACCTTTCACTCTGAAGGTAGTTTAAGTCTATGAATGATTAACTGCATTCATCCAGGCCGCGTTAGTGTAGCGGTGACGCGCAAAACTCTCATCAGGTTTTCCGAGTGCCTCTCGTAGCGCAACATCACTTGTGGGTGGATTCCGTTGTCACTGACAACAACTACCCCTAAATCAAGCATGAGGATCGGAATTACATCACAGGCTCGTGCTGGGCTGGGTCTGGCCACTCCGCCAGGTGTAATCACAGGCTTTTCTCGTGGGAACTCCCTTGAAGAGGCTTTTCCTGCGGTGAGCTTTCACCCATCCATCGCCCCGGGATATAATGGAGGAATTCTACAGATGACACTTTGCGTTTGGGACGGATTTTATTGATTTCATTCCCGGTGAAATTTGTCCAAAGATCTGCCATGCGGAGGACACCTCGTTCACAAATTTCTTGCTTGGATTCCTCTGTGTTTTCTCCAGTTCTGACTCGTCGAAAGTTTGCTCTTCTGCTGCTGTCATGTCTTATTTTATTGCCCCGTTTTCAGTGTGCGAGATCGGTGAGTGTCCCATATGAGTTTTGCTGAATGCAAGTTATTTGGGATACATGTGGAAAAAATCTCTCTCTCTCTCTCTCTCTCTCTCTCTCTCTCTCTCTCTCTCTCTCTCTCTCTCTCTCTCTCTCTCTCTCTCTCTCTCTCTCTCTTTAAAGCGCAAGCAGCCACCTGGTATTGACATTTTACTGTCTGGACAGTCTAATACTATAACTCAGAAAGGTATGAACTGCTCTTTAATTGATATCATTCCTCATTGTTTCTGTTTCTAATTACTGTTGCTTCGTGGGTTTGGATGTGTGTGTGTGTTTTAGTTCTCACAACAGATGGCAAAGAGTGCAAGTTTCCTTTTCGCTTTGGTGGGACGATTTATCACCAGTGTATCTCTAAGAACTCGAAGCAGGCCTGGTAAGTGCTAACACACATGCATACCATGTACCATTCAGTGCCCATCAAACATTTAGAAATAACCTTCAATCCACTGACCATCAAACCTCAACTCTTAATTTAACTTTAGCAGGCTAAATGCCAAAGGGATCTCAAACCCCAATACAACTCAAACCCAGATGCCTAAATTGTAACCAGACCCACAAAGAATCTGCATGCATAGAATGCGTTTATTTTTTAAAGAGCTAATTTGATCTGTTTGGTTACCAATAATAGTGTTGTACATTCAGCTCCATGTCAGCATAACCTGTAATCACTGAGATCAATTGTACTGTAGGTCTAAAATGTAACTTTTGAGGATGGTATGTGCTAAGTAAGTATCTAGGTTTGGGATTACTAAGATCTGGTGGGAGCTTGTTATAGATTAAACACACATCCTTAACCAGTTCAAATAAGAACCAATTTTAAAATTTAATTGCATTCTGTTTCTAAAATCCACATGGAATACACCCCATTGATGAGATCAGTATAATCATGATTGTTTGGATCAAAGTTATCCCAATCCTACTGAAAGTTTTGAATGGCAAAACCAATGGAAACCAAGACTGGATTACATTATCCAATTCCATTTCAAAATATTTTTTATTTATTTATTTTGAACAATCCATTTTCAAGATTTTATGCAATTTAAAAGCTCGAAATCTAATCAACTTAACAATAAGGTTTAATTGGTTAACATTAGTTAATGGACAACTCTGACTGAAACTGGCCGATTTTCACATATTTGGCTTTTTATACATGGATAAGAATTGTAAAGATATAATTAAATTTTTACATTTAATTAAATAAAGTTTTCATATTGTGGATAAAGCATTTTCTGTGATTGACCTGATTTTAGCAATAACAAGATAACTGATGGATCCTTTATGGTAATATATAAGATATGGTACAACTACAGTGCAATGCAAAGAGTAAATATTCAATAAAGTGAGAAGTAATAGTAAATAGTTTAGTCCATAAAATCAACAAACAGTATACAGCAAATAAAGTAGTAATGAATAGTATAGTTATATAATACCATAAGTATATAATACCATAAGTATATAATATAATAATACAAATATTGACAATAGCTCATAGTTTATGTAGGCTATAATACTATAATAGCAATGGAATAAAACATATTAATTACAGTAAAGACAATAAAAAAATAAATTAAATGGTGACTATGAATAGTACAATAATTATAGTGTAATAGAATTATAAATGCAAGTGGTAAAATATTACAGTAATTATAAAAACAGCAAATACAATGTAATATCAATTGCAGAGTAATATAGACAAAATAAAAAAAGAAATATGAAACATTATAATATTGATCATTAAACTAACATTTAACAAAAAAGATCTGTGTCATTTTATTTTATAGGCCTACATACAGTGAAGAGAATCTAGCTATAAATAAAATAATGTATATATTTTAAATATTCCTACATAGGCCATACAATAAAATGTCTCAACCCTGTCTCTTTTTGTGAGACCAAAGACCGCCCGTTAGATATACACAACACAAAATTATATCTGATGTTTAACCATTAGAGGAGCCATCAGAACCAGCGGCAAACGTCAGAAGCACTGGCCGAGGTAAGGCTATTCCAGGTGGCTGAGCGCCTGGACAGATCCCAAAACTCCAAAAACGTCAGATACATTTTTAAAATAGGTGCTATCTTTATAAATAAACCACAGATTTGGTATTTAAACAACTACATTGTCAACTGAAAAACTATTAAAACTATTAAAACTACATTTCGTGACACAATAACAGTAGTATTTTTAAATTCCGTGGCTTTTCTCCTCTGAACGTTACTATTACTAATTATATCATGACCAAATACAACCAGAAACAAATGTTCAGTCTTGCTGTGAAAGATAATTCCTCAAGACCTGTTTTCAATTGTGTGGCGATTTGTACAGCCCCAAGCAGTGCACAAAACAGGCATTTTTATCAATTCTTGTAATTTGAAGTATGAGAAAGTTGCCCTGTGCACATGGTGGCGCCGTCGACATTCGCTCCAGCACACAAAATCCGGAAGCTGACGTCACGCAATCTAAACTCTGCCATTTTGGCAGGCAAATCAGGAAAGCGCCAGAGCGGCTGTAGCAGTGATAGCGATAGTGGTCGAATAATTTAAAGTCTATTTAAATTTTAAAACCATCAAATTTCAACGTGGTTTTGGGAAATGTTTAAACTGTTGATTAAACCATTTAATCTCACTGTAAAGATATAAAATAATAATTTTACAATAGTGACAGTAAAGACATAGGACTCTATCTTGCACCTGGCACAAATGACGTTATACACTGAACGCATGTCTCATTCCTATTTTGCACGGGCGCAAAGCGGGCTTTTTTCCTCCAAAGACGCACGTCGGAAACTAGGAAATGAGGGAAATTATTGGGGTTTACATGAAGATGAAAAAACCTAATTACCCATTTTTTTAAGGCTAATTGTAGTACTGAAGGATCAGACCTGTTTGCCCAATAGTGGGAAGAAACATGTATATATAATGTTTAACCGACGCTGATGTGGGAGGGTTTCTCCCGTCCCCACACAAAGTCACATGCAACATGCGCACCTGCTCTCAAAGGGTATGTTGGATGGCGCTCTGATTGGTTTATTTCACTGTTACGCCCAAACCACACCAATGAATAATGAAGCTACTTCAGACCAGCCTCTTTTAGATTTGCGCCAGGCGCAAGAATCATTTATCCCACCGGGAAAATAGCAACAGCGCCGGGATCCTTTTACACTTTTACACTCGCATTTCTAGATCGTTAAAATAGGGCACATAGTATCATTATCCCATAAAACACAATTTTTCACAGACTTTCCATAAACAATTTTTTTTTATTATTGTATTCCAATGGACAACTAATGACACATCATTAGGATTTTTCATGTCTGGGAAAAATTTGGGAAAGTCAAAAAAGACTTGACTCTCCCTTCGCCAGTAATGAATTTTTTTCTATGACCTTCCAAAACGATTGTGGAAAAAAACATGACCCTCCCTGATAATTTATTTGATTACTTCTGCACTTGGCAAAGATTTTCAAAAAGCCATTGTTTTTTTTTTTACCAACAAACAAATGACTAAACTCCTGCTTTCTCGTATTACTTAAGGCTGTAACAATAGACCAAACCTACAATTCAGTTTCGTATCATGATTTTTTTTATTTTAGATTGAAAAATAAATTAATAAAAACAAATCACGCTTTCCGTGCTGATGCTTGGTGCTGTCATGTAACAAGGGTGGCGCTCCAAACAAAGTATCTAAAAGCTGCCACAAAGAACCGGCAAAGGTAATGATTAAGAATATGTCAAATATAGCAAGGAGACATTTTAATTGTTTATCAATAAACAAGGTTTTTCTGTGTCAGTGTGTCAGCTTTAAGATATGAAGTTGACGAATGCTGACTCCTATTTGCCAGAGAGAAATGCAGATTTTATATGGATTACATAAGCAGAGATCAGTCTGTTTTTAGTTTTTAAATGTTCTGTTTAAAAGTAGACATCACGCTTTCTACACATTTATCAGGTATGTGAAATAGCCCACATATACTCTGAGTTTTGGTTCATTTATGAGTCCAGTTCATGCGCCAACGCCTCCGTTTCTTATCTATCGTCTTCTATATTTACTTCTTATTTATTAAATCTTGGCAATTGGTTAATGAAACATTAATTAAAATTAAGATACAATTACTTTAAAGAAAGGCTTTGTGCTTTCTGAAGTCTGTGAAAGTTTTAAAGTCACTTTCACAGCGGCCATGTCCATAACGGGAGAACTGTCAAATCCGTAAGATTGTTTTTTTCCCCTAATTTTCCCCGCCAACACGAAAAATAAAATAGAAAATAATTTGTTCTGAGGAGGCTGACTCTTCTTCCTCCTATTAGCCTACTTTCAGGAAAGCTATCAGTTCCTTTATCAATACACATGAAAAGCACCCGGGGGCATTATAGGGATGTTATGTTTAATATGTTTAAACGTTTTGTTATGTACAAGTCTATGTATTTTGAATTAAAGTGTGCTGTGAACTCTGTTGCCTTGAAATTCATGCTGCCATCATTCATTCACGTCCCGGTCCCGGACCGCCTCCTGCCTGCCAATATGGCGGTAGTAGGTCACGTGACGTCCGGAGCTCTATACATAGGACATTTCTCAATACCAAGTACGCAAACATTCTGAGTTGCCGTCCTTGGTAGTTCGGACTTGCCAAGTTTGACTCAGGAGAACGAACTCCAGAGGACGCAAGTCCTACATAGCCGAATTCTATATTCTATTCAGAATACGAGTCTGACACTGCTCCTCATAATCAAAAAAGGCTTTGATTATGAGGCGTGTCTAATCGAGGTGTGTCTCAATTGAGGCGTGTCTTCAATCGAACCAGGAAAAAAACAAAAACTCTGCTCTCAATTGGATAGACCTACAACCAATCAGAGCAATGCAGTGACATATGTTGAGCAACTCATAGTTGTCAACAGAACTGAACTGCACTGAAAACTGAAATCGGATTCAGAACAGGTTGCAAAATATGACCAAAACAGAATGACAGAATGCCAAAAAACGATTTTTTTTTGCCATCGAACAAACTATAGTTTAATTAGACCAAAGATAGACTTATACACAAGACAAATTATACTTTAAGTTTATCCACTTGACTAGAGACAAACGTCAGAAGCACTAGCCAAGTGATGGTGCGCTGGGCTCCCGGTGAAAGCTTGGATGTCAAAACTCAGAAAACGTCAGATGCATTTTTCAAATAGGCTCTTTATAAATAAACCACAGATTTGAGATTTAAAGAAACACATTCTTGCCTGAAACACTCTTAAAATTACATTTCATGACACAATAACGGTAGTATTTTGATATTATGTGGATTTTCTCCGGTGTCGGCAGGTCAAACTCAATGAAAACCGGAAATCGGAATCGCCTGAGAAAATTGTAATCGGTGTATCTCTACAGCCGTGTAACTGTTAGTGGGATAATGCACATCCAGCTGGTTGTTGTTGCTGTATAAATCCCTCCGCTTTTGCCTCAGGGTCCTGATCACCATATCAGATTATTCTGCTATAACAACTGGCTGGATTGTTATATCGACTTTGTCGCTGCAGGTCGCCTGTGGCTGCACTGGAGGGCGTTCCCCACTACTGGTTGCCTAGTAATGTTTGTGAGTGACATTCACAGTTACTCTATGTTAGACAACAAATACGTTTTATTGCCGCTACAAACAATTATTTTGTAAGGAAAAGTCTAAATATAAATGGAATCACTTAATAAAATGCATAATATTAAAGATGAATGAGAAACAGTGAGTGCTCTTTGCCATCGCGTCTATTTAACTGCAGCAACGCGCAAATACTAGCCTAGAAATCTAGACGCACCCTGAGCGGCAGCAATTATTTTGCCACAAAGTGTGGTCTAGCAACTCTCCGTTGACTTTCGAAGTGGAAAAACCAAACTGTGGTAGGGCCAATCACATCGTGTATAGAGTTGGCGGGCGGGCTTAACATAATGACGACAGAGTTGAGACGGTAAGAGCAAGCTCGGACATACTCGGTTTTAGTCGTTCATCCTCAGATGCGGCCGGCGCCGCGTGTGCTGTTACAAAAAAGCTGTGGCGAACGATCAACTTGTCATTTTTGCCGCAGTCGTGCTGTGGCGTCGAGGATAAAGGCTTTACTCCGTGTCAGCGCGCGCTCTGATCGGTATAGGCACATGGACCTCTCCCAAATCATCTCCAGCAAGCACCACTCCGTCTCTGTTTCCCTCGTAAGCTGATTTTAGTATTTATACATTCTCTATGATAATATTTTTTTAATGACACACTGTCTCTTGCTCTCTCATACACACACACCCACACATACTGTCTTTCTCTCTCACACATATGTAGGCTAGTTATAAACTCTTTAGACTTTTAATAATTTGTGTTTTTTTCTCAAAGTTTGTGGGTCGTGTAAAAAAAATCCCTTATTTTGGGGATGGATTCTGGGAAATCTCCCTTATTTTCAATGTTCAATGTTGACAGCTGGACTGGATATGGTAAAAGTTTAATAATATATCAACTTGCTCAGCTGAGTACGTCACATTCTTTGCTCCTCTGATTGGCTTTAGCGCTATCCAATTGCGTGCAGAGAAAATTTGAAAGACAACCGTTTATCCCGCCTCTCGGATTAAGCCCTGTCAATGATGAGTTTCCAGACCTAACATCTTGATGTAGGTCTGGCATGCCAGGTTAGGCAAATACCGGTCTATCTGGGTTCCCTGAAACCATTCAGTCACGAAGTCAGTATGGTGAACACCACTGTATGTACACAGAGATATATCATACATTATAGGACAGTTTCTGACTGCTAAAATGAGCTTCTCGTTCAACTTGCCTCTGTCAGACTCAGCACTGAAGAGTGATGCGCTCCACTGACTTTACTCCTATTGGTTGTCGCTCGCGGAAATCGCCTTTCATTTGCATAAAGTAAAACATTTCTCAACTTTGTCACGTCGCTGCACATGCCCCACCGGTCGCTGTCGCGCGTGTCGCCGGAAGTCGCCCGCTCACCATTGATAATGAATGGTATCGCGTCGCTTGGTCGCGTGTAGTATGAATGGGGCTTAAGGCCTACAGTGAAGTATTACCTTAATTCATTTTTAACAACTACACCCTGATAGTTGCCCACTAAACCAGTTACTTTGCCAACCCATAGCCATGTCCTTACGAATCCGAACCCACATCCTGAACGAGTTTAAACTACATTGGACCATCAACCAAAACTCATAACCCAGCCCTAATCTGTATTTATTCTGTATGTGCAAACTCATCTTAAGTAACCTTTACCAAACTCAGTGACTCCGCTGAACCCCATATCCGCTGCTCTTTATGTTTCCTCTGTCAGTGAGTGGAGCAGATGACTACACATTCCGATGTGATAAACCGTTATAAACATTGAGAAAGAGTGAGTTTTATCAGACAGTGAGATCAGGGCTGTGATGAAAGATCAAAGGAGGCGGAACGGTTATTAATGTCATTGCAGCTGAACAAGTGTGTGCAGATCTCCATATGGAGCAACTTTTGAGTGAGCTTTACTCCATAAAAAAATTGTTGTGTGACACAGTGGATTTGCTTCAAGCAAGGCCAAAAACTGAAAAATCTTCCAGTTTATGTACTTTCGTTTTCTTCCTAACCCATGTGCTATTATTTCTTTCTGTGGAACGCCAAAGGAGAATTTTGAAGGATCGATATGCACTTTATTCACCATTTATTGGCATACTGACAAATGGCTGTCCTTGTGTGAAGCTCTTCAGGCACAACTTTTCCACTGCATGGTACGTTACTGGCGCTTTTCCACTGCATGGTACGCTATGGCTCGACTCGGCTTGGTACGGCTCGCGTTGTGGTGCTTCTCCACTGCATGGTACAGTATGAGCCGAGCCGAGTCTTACAACGCAGTGGAAAAGCGAAGCGAGCTTAACCGTGCCTGTGCCGTGCCGAGCAGAACTGTACCGAGATGTACCATGCAATGGAAAAGCACCATTAGAACAAGAGCACTTGAGACCCAGGTGTATAGTCCAGGCTATAAAATCTTATAAATGTGTCCGGGCAAGACAACTCTTGTAAAATCACAAACTCCTAACAGTAAAACTTTTAAAGCTGCCATACTCATAGTAGACTGGGCTCTCACAACCGAAGGCAAGTTACACGCCTCATAAGCTGTATAGAAAGCTGAATGTTGTTCAATTCTGTTCAATTCATTTTTTTTTGGCCAGTCTGCTACATTACACAAAAGCTCAGAAAATCTGGAATATAGCAGACATGTGTTAAACGGGTTACTTATATTGTGCTTTTTTGTCGTTTTTGGACATTGACCGTGGTGAACAAGTACATTTTAGAATACTTTGTTTCCTGTATTTAAATCTATTTGTAATCACATCACACATTTTTAATGATTAAGTTAGTACATTTCAAATATTAATTGTAAATGCTATATCTAATACATTTGTTCATAAGGAGGAAATTAGATCGGTTAAGACATATAAATATTTAGGAGTGATTATAGATGATATGCTATCATGGAAAGATCACACAGACACTATATAAAAAAAAACAAAGCAGAGAATTTACTTTCTTTGTCGTCTTAGATCATTTGAAGTAAGAAAACAGATTCTTCTGTTGTTCTATAGGTCCGTGATAATGAGCATACTGCAATATTGCATCTCTATTTGGTAAAACAGCTTGTCTGTTATGCTGAAAACAAAGTTGTATAATCAATGAAAAATTTGCTCAAAGATTGTAGGTCAGCCTCCTGAGAAGCTTTACTACTCAGCCTTTCATAACAATTTGCTAAGGCGGTTACACTTTATTTCGATAGTCACTTTAGACATTCAACTAACTATAAGTAACTTTTCATGTCAACTAAGTGTCATTAGAGTATTAGTAGGCTGTAGTAGACTGTCAGTACACTGTTAGGTTAGGGTTAGGTGTCAGGGTTCAGGTTAGGAGAACAAGTTGACTTGTAGTTGCTAAGTTCTGTCTGTTGGGGGACCAACAAAATAAAGTGTTAGCAGATATTAAGCTGACAGTCTACTAATACTCTAATGATAGTTAGTTGACATGTAGCGGCAAAGTTAGTTAGCTGAATGTCTAAAGTGGACTATCAAAATAAAGTGTTACCGCTAAGGCTAGCTAATATTATAGCTTCTAACCCTATGCATATTCTGTATAAAGAGTTTGAACTTTTACCATCGAAGAGGAGGTATAGAGTCCCCAGATTTAACTAAGTGAGGCTGAAACACTAATATGATACATATTGAATATGCGTCAAACTCTTAGGCGGGATTTAAGTTACGATTCAATAATTTACAACCCACCAATAAATATTAACTTACTGAGCCTTTTCAACAGGAGGTATTGTGTTAGATTTGAGAAAGCATCTAAAAAGCTTTTGGGACAGCTCCTTGTTTCTCGGCTGGCCATTGAATATTCAACTTAGACACAGCTCGGGTTAATGCCTCCACCAGCTCCTCATGTGCTCGTGAAGAAGCTGGCATTTCTTCTTCCACCATTTCGATGCTCAGCACATCTAGTTCTCCGAGGCAGCTTAAGCACCGGTGCCTCTTCCAGAGTGGAAGGAACCATGTGGCGGGTTTCCAACTCCGGAAGAGAGCACTGGATCCCATGGATAAAGGCTCAGAAAGGGCGGGGCCCATCTGAAAGCTTTTATCCTTTCCTAGTCATGACGACACCCGCCAGTGACGTTCACGCTCGCCATTGGACTAGTTGACACGTGCTTCAGACGCAATCACGCAGGGGCGTTCCCAAAGCTTAATTGACGCATCACAAGTTCCCTCAAAAGAGAACAGCGCTGCTTTACCCCACAATTTGAATATGAAATAAAAAGTGACCTGTATAAGCAGTAATTCAGCACTTGTGGCTCATTAGAATGAAATATATAATGTGAATTTGAGTGATCAAACGGAACTGTATGTATGGGGTGGTGATGGCGCAATGGATAAGACACATGCCTTTGGTGTGAGATATCTGGGTTCGAATCCACTGTGAGATACGAATGTGGCCCTGAGCAAGACACTTAATTTTGCGTCTCGTTCACTCGGATGTACGTCATTGCTTACATTACACGAGTGCCCACTACTGGCGTAAACCGCAATGAGCTGAACTGGAACAGCCTAAGCCCTTGATCACTTTGAATCAGCTATGAGTTGATTTATTATTTACTTTTTTCCCCTTTACGAATTTGTTTAATGAAGCATCCACATGTATATAGGTGTGTTTGGGTTATTTTAAAATAAATAAATAAATTATTATTATTCCCTCGTTCACTTCACGAAGTGGAACGCACTTCAAAATGGCGGCGGGGAGTCCCCGAGGGGAAGTGCTTAGGGAAGTTCGCAAGTGCGTGTCTAAAAGTGGACTGGAACGCAGCCTTAGTTTGTCACACCACAGAAAATGTGTTTTAGCCACCCAGACAAATTTTTGTGATAAAAAAGCCGGCAAGTACATAAAATAAGCTATCGAAATCTTGAAAAAAAAATAGCAATATTCTCTGATCTCAAACGCTGGGGGCGTGTACGTTGGCTGCGCTGAAACCAGCCCACTCGCGGAAAGCAGCTTATGGTGATATTAGGTGAAACTGCTTTCGGGATGGGAGAATGTAGGCCGAATCGGGAGATAGTTGGTTCGGCCCCATTCACAGTGACATCGGATTTTCAGTAAATCCCAGTAGTATCCAACAAAAGTTTATATAACTATCCTATGTAAAATGATCACTACAGGTGGGTTTTGGCGCTGATCCTCAGGTCTCCATCCAGGTGGCTCTTCATAATATTATAGGGAAAGTGGTGACCATAGACCTGCATTATATGACTGACAGACAAGAACAGTTTGACCTAAAAATATCAAAATTGAAACTTCTGCGGAAACAAAGACACCTACATCTTGGATGCCCTTTAGGTAAGCTAAAACATAACAAAAATTAATTTCAAAGTGAACTTTCCCTAATCCATCTTCTTGATATGATCGTTTTTTTAGAAATTTAAATAAGGACACTGATCTGTTTTGTATGTGATTGGATCCAGGTAGTACGCATTTCCGTGACGAAGGCATAGCAACATAGACTGTAAAAAAATATGGACGTAGTGTCAATGACGTCACCCATAGGTTTCTGAAGAGCGTTTTTTAAGTCTAAAGTGGGCGGGGCCGGCTGTCACCATCTTGGCAGCGCGTCACCTCCCATAACTTCTGGATAAAATAAAATGGGCAAAGAGGAGGGACGTGAGTGGAGCTGAGGTGCTAATGCTATGCTGCTGGCCTAAAGTGACAGCTAATTGAAGAAGTAAAGCCAATAGTTAAAGTTCATGTTTTTCTAAAAGTGAAACTATGTGTATCATGATGCATTATTATTCTGCTAGTTAAAATGTATTTTCACTGCAGTAACTTAAAATATTGCTCTGAGCTTGTGCGTCTTGACAGTGATTCATGTCAGCATGCTCAGTCAGCATGGCATTGCACATTACGTTCGTTAAGAGCTTTATTCAGTCAATTGTGGTTGCCTTCTAATTTCTCAAACGGGTTAAACCATATTACCTCAGGGAGTAAATGCACTATAAAATCCGTAGCTCATTCAAGAGTGTGCATCTATTGCATGGATGGAGAGAAAGCACCTGTGTAACGGCCTTTAGAGCAGTTACTTTGGTCTCTGAGCAGTAGTACTACTACTATGCTCTAAGGGGCTCTCCAGACTTCTCTTCCTCTGGATAAAAAGCAGGGAGAAGTAGAATTGGGGGATGTTTGGTTGGAGAGAAGCATGGCCTCCTTCTGCTAACCTGATGTGTAGAGTCCGGGTTGAGAAACTGTTGTTTGAGCTTCATCCAAGACTCTTCTTGGACATACCGCGTCCATAGTAGTTATCTTTCTTGTGCTACTGGATTGAGACATCTTCCTTTCTATGCTGTGATGTGTCATATGAAGTTACTATTTGGTTATGCCAATAACCTCTTTGGACTTATTGGCTCAATGGAGATCTGAGATGTTTGAGTGCTGCAAGGACCTCATTATTGCAACGTACCCAGAGCATGCAACATGGATTTAAGGAAACGTAGAGTTTGAATTAAACTCCTGGACTTTTTGCTCTTACCTGGGACCAAACCAGAAAAATCTTGTATACCTTCACTTGTTGATTCACTTGTATGATGTGGTGTGACTGATCTGATAAAAATATGGTTGCATTTACCTTGGTGTTTGAACTTGGTTTGAGTGTTTCTGAGTCTGGTTAAAATTAATTTTAGTCATTGAAGTCTCCTTATAAATTTGTAATGGCACCCTTCTGAGAGTTCTCAGTTGGATAGTTACAACTGTCACAGGATTTAGATGTTATCTATAGATGTTTTTTTTTTTTAAATTTCAACTCCAAAAAGCAAAAAAACTTTTCAGACATCCATTAGTGCATGTGAGGAAAACAACTGGAAATACAGCCCTTGTTGCTCTCTCCATACTCAACAATGATGGAATCCAACAGCGTGGACGAAGGTATAATGCGCGTATTAAATTGTATGATATAATCTCGAAAAAAAGCACAGACACGGCAGAGATGGCAAGTACAGCAGCTGCTGGAATTAGCTGAGGGTGACGTTGACAGACCGCAGACAAACGGCTAGCAGTGACAGCAGCCAAGTGGTACTCAATGCGGAGCCAAAAGATGTTATTCAATCTATGTCATAAATGTTCGCGGTGGCCATGTTGTTGACAGAAACCATGGCAACTGTCAGTCTGTCAAATGACAAGCAAGGCAGCGTCGGTATTATCTATGGTACTTTAATCCATTCTGTAACATTAACAGTTCGTACGGGTTCATGTTGTTGATACCAAGCAGTTCAAGCAATAAACGGAGAAATAGGGTCCTGGTCCTGCATCTGTATATTTTGTCTCTCCTGATCCCCTTTCCTGTTGCTTCCTATTTCTCCATTTATTCCACCGTATAGCAAAAAATGCAAAAGCATTTCTGCTCTTCTCTCTCTGTCGCGTGCCGATTTGGGCGGGGTCTGAGCCGGTCAGCCATGATGGTTGGAGACGCTATCGGTTACCAGCGGCAACGCCTTTAGAACCCTATGTTAGAAGCCCACAGAGACGCGACTAAACATTCCAGAGCTCTTTAATTTTCGCGCATTTATTATTTTGGCAGGACAGAGACGGATCTAAGAATACGAGAAAAAAGGAAGAAAGTAAAGCAATGCAAAAAGATAAGGTGAAAGAAAAGGGACCTTACAGGAACAAACTCACACTAAGCGCAAAACAGCTGTATTTGGAGAAGCAGCATCAAGATATTTGTTCTTTTGCACGAATAACAGTATTATTATTTTATTATTATTACTTGTGTTGTCCATTAAACTTATATTGTCCAAATATACATATATTTCAGTTCTCATTAAATATTGTTAAGCCATATCAAGTTGTTTCAAACATTTATTTCAAAGAAATAAAAAAGTCATGAACAAGGCACTCAAACAACACTTTTGCATATGTTCATAAGGGAAAGCAAACAGTGAAAATCGTATATATTAAAGGCATCAGCCAACCATGCAATCCAGCGTCTCCTTGTCAGATACTCTCCCTGATGCTGTGTCCATTTCGATAACCTAAAAAACCGTATTCCATTGTTCCTATGTTTTCCATATGTCTCGTGTGAGTTACTGGAGGAGTTTTTAACGCAGCAGTGACTTCTAGGCATGGTAAAACAGTGCGGAATTGCGAGAAACTTCTCTACTACCGAGCTAAAAACACACGTAAACAATACGGTTTTGCCGTGGGAATCAAACCAACATGGCGGAGAGGGGAGGGCTTTGTACAATGACGTCAACTCCTCATTCTCAATACATACATTCGGCCACTCATCATAGTTGGGAGGCGTGGTGAGCGTGGGGGAAAGCAGCGCGACCATCGTATGTATTTGAATGACAAAAATGTCATATTGCGAGTCATTGACGCCTGCCGACCGGCAACGGTACATTGCAAAATAAACTGTAATAGGTTATGTTTGCCCTTATTTAATTAAAAACTGGGTCAATGACCCAACCAAATGGCCAGAGGTGTCGTTTATATTGTTGTCTGGTTGAATCTCCAAGACATCGCGGTAGCTACCGGTAACATAAGCCTATAACTCAATCAACTTGCGTATAAGGTCACTTACCAATTGTACGTATGCTTCACTCCAAACTATTAATCCTTTTGTAAAACGGTGATCAGTAGTAGCAGCTACAAAGACTTTGCTGACAGTTATCCGAATTCTCACAGACTGCAGTCTGATAACCTTCAGCTGATAATGCTAATGTGAATGAGACATCCCTTATGAAAAACAACTATAGGAATCTTGTAGTATTTTAGGACAAACTATTATAGTAACGTTAATCCTATAGGAATACTATAGTATTTTGGGACATAGCCTAGAATTACAGAGGTATTACAGAACATCACAGAAGTATTATACTACTATAGAATACTTATAGCCATAGGATTACTATAGTTCTTTTTCGTAAGGGATGTAATGTCAGACAAATCTGGCCCACTGCCAAATACGAGTTAATCATCCACTACTATATCACACAGGGATCTACTCACACAGTAATCTAATAAATTATGATTAATTTTGCCGTTTTGTCCTCCTATCCGGTTCTGTATGTATGTAAGAAAGGATGTAGAACTTCAATTTATAATTTGTTAGTTTATTGGTGGTACAGAAAACGACACAGAACTCTTTGGCATGATTGTCGCATCTATTTCAATAAGCGCCAAGGCAATGTTTTCCCCCACGGGCTAAATTCACATCACATGACGGGGCGTCCCGGGGGCGTTCCCAGACCAACCGACTGTATCTATTTCTCTCTGTGTAACTGTCGAAGTAACCATGGCGACGGATAGCAATTACCACCTAAATTGGCGGCGTCTTCCCGGAATGTACCTCATTCTCTATTAGCAATCTCCAGTCCCCCACAAGTGGTATGTAGTTTATTTTAATTAAATTTTATTTCGACCTCGCACTAATGGTGCGTTCTATTATTCATCATCTCGGAGATCCGAATCGGACGACAGACGTTGCCTAGCAACATGCCCCCTTTCCTCGGATTTCTCCTCTCGGGCGTCGGACAACCGTGAGGACACCAAGCAAGAATTCCGTTTCGGAATTCAAGATGGCTGCGCCCTGTGACTTGTAAGAATGAATTGTTCTCATTTTCTCAGTTTTCATTGTTTTTGAACCGTTTTGGTATTTTAAATGACGCATACTGCATCCCCTGTAGGTATGGGTATCGGTTGTTGTGAGTGCAATTACTAACGTTGCTAGCATTGCTAACAGAAGATTAACATGAAAAACATTAAATAAAGTGAACATTTTCAAGTTCAAATAGCTGCGTTTTGATAAGGTGTAACGTTAGTAATAATATATATATATTTTTTTTATATGTAAGTGCCTGGTCCTCGGCCAGTGCTACCATTATAACAGCTTTCCGGGTGGCGGCCATTTTTTTCTCCTGACTCGGACACGCAAAACATAATAAAACGCTTGAAGTGTGGACGTGACGTCAAATCCGAGGTCCGAAGTCGGTTCGTTGGGCATAATAGAACGCACCATGAACATTTACAGGCTTGATAGCGTGTCATGTTCTGTCCACTTGATCCAGCGAGGGTGAGCTAGAGCTCAAGCTCCTCCTATTGGACGTTGCAGCGAAGCCCCACCCACTAAATTTAGCGAGGTGGAGCTCCAGAAAGGGGGAGCTCGAGCTCTAGCTTCTCCCATTTGGCTCTGCATTGAGCACCATCTCACAGGAGCCATGCGCTTAGTGGCCACGCCCTTAATTATGCAGAACTTTAAAGGATTAGTTCACCTCAAAAATGTTCCTGATAATTTACTCACCCCAATGCCATCCAAGATTTTCATGTCTTTCTTTCTTTAGTGGAAAAGAAATTATTGAGGAAATAATTTTGAGGAAAACATTTCAGGATTTTTCTGCACACAATGGACTTTAATTGCAACCAACATGATCCAACAAGTACAAATCAATGTAGTGTCAAAGGGCTATGAAGTGCTTCAAAGGGCTCTGCATGTTCCCAGTTAAGGAATTGGGTCTTATCTAGCGAAACGATTTATAAACATATTTTGTTCTGCTGTAAAGTTATTTTTAACATGGGGAGATACAGATTTGACTCACTTTTACTACCAGCCTCAAGCAGCCAGTGGATGAATTGCAGTTTAAATTACTTCCGTGTTGGTTTCAAAAGAGAGACAGGGAGGTTGGCGCTTAAATAGCTAGCTAGCAAACTATAGGCTGTAGTTACTAATAGTACTGACAGTAACTCGGGATTGAGAGTGAATTAATGCGAATGTGCTCTATTGTTAGGGGAGGGGCCAGCCTCAGTCACTCCAATGTGTCATCAAGGGTAGTGGCGTGTCCAGGAACTCAGGAGCTCAGGGGCCTCCAGCTTGTCATTCGAGCCCCCATTTTAACCCTGGCCAAAAAATCCGGAACACTGCAATGGTGAAGAAATATTTAACAGTCTAACTCCACAATTCAGTACTTCACAGTTCACAGTCTTTGTAATGTCTTTTAGCAATAGATTTCAAACATAATGTGTTTAGAATTTTACAGGGACTTTAAGTACACTTAAGTAGTCTTTTATTTTATTGAAATTTTATTATCTGTCGTTTTTTTTTTTTAAAGTAGTACTTTTAAGTATTTGAAGTACACTACAAGTGCACATTCAACATAGTTATGCACATTGTTTTTCACAATGGTGGCCAATATGATATAAATTCAAAAATGTGATGAAATATCTACCTTTGTGTTCCCTGGACAAAAATAACAGCATTTATTAACAGCAGGTTTGGTACGACTGTAACGTGTATGTTCAGCTTAGTCTAGTTTGCTCTGTATGTGTCCCTGTCATTAGTTATTCCCTCGTTTCCATCACACCTGGTCTGTTTCAGTCAATCACCATGTCTAACCCTCAGTTTTCTGTTTCTTTGTCCAGTATTGCTTATGACGTTGTGCAGTGTTTGCTCCCTTACTCCTGCATTTACTCTTGGAGTATTAAAGAACTTTTTTTCCTGCGTGTTTGATCTACATGTGAAAATGAAACTTTGGTAAATAAATAATGACAAATTTTCCATGCATTCAACAACCAATAATTAAAGGGGACATATCATGCAAAATCCACTTTTTTAGCCCTTAAATGAATTTTGTTGTAGATTTGGAGTGTTTATAAGTACAGAAAAGATGAAATTATTCTCTTCAGGTGCTTCGTTTATATCTTTATATTCTGTTTTGGTCATAATTTTCAACCTGTTCAGATTTTTCTGTTGTCTATGACGTTTTTTGAGCAAGTACGTCACCATATTTGCAGCGGAACTGACAAATAAGGACACCGGTACCGGTCCAATAGCAATCCGCCATTATTATTTCTCGCTCCGATTTTGTAGTCCAAGCTCAATCATGCAGAAGTTACGAGAGGGCTAGTCAAAATGTTCGGTTGTTGGATGTAGTGACCTGAAGCACTTCAAGGATCCCCACTTCAACAACCTCAGCCAGTATACAGAAGGGTTCGCCGATCGGGTAAATTCCTTCTATCATTTAGCTGCTGTGTTTCCTGATGCTTTCTAAACGTAAGTTATCATTTTATTATCAATACAGATTGGTAAGATCAGACCGCAGTCGTTTATCTTGTCAGTGTGCTTGTTTTAACAAGAGAAATAGTCGACTTTCACTAATAACACGACATAGTTAACTTACATACCTGCCTAAGACATTGTTCTGCAGGTTCGTCGTCGTCTTTTCAAATCGCTCGCTCTGGCTCGAATATGTAAGGCTTGGTGGACAAGTCTTCCGTTGTTGACATTTTGTTAACGTGTGAATAAAAATGTTCTTTGAAGCTATAGTAATCGTATCTCTTATCAAACTACAATAATGGCCAAACGCGGAGAGTTGAGCTGACCGTGAACTCAGCGACCTGGAGAGCGGGCGGGGTAAGACGGTACGCCTTTTTATTTAAAGGGGCCGCATTGAAAGGACTTGCTCACAGAAGAAAAGGGGTAGAAAAGGGGCCTGTGGAGCTATAATAATGAGGAATTCAGACCCAAGCATTGCATATAGACCACAAATGTATGATTTATAAGTAAAAATGAATGATTTAAAAGCATGATATGTACCCTTTAACAAAAGACATTGTGGATGGCAGACACTGTTCATCCTCATTACAAATAAACTCATATTTATTGTAGTCATGTTTTATTTTACCTTTCTTAATCTCGTTCATGTTTATTACGATTAGGGGAATTTCATGCTACATGTATGTTGATTTTTGTCTAATGTGGCATTTACATTTTAGAGCTGTAAATGACCCATTCAGATCAGATTTGCACCACTGTTTCAGATTCTGTCTGTTTGAGCTTTATGCAAGTCTTGAGTAATTCAGATGTGTGTCATCATCATTGTGTTTTTGGTTTGACTTGCAGGTGTTCTTTAACACACAACTTTGACCGTGATCAGAGGTGGGGATACTGCAGTTCATCCACACGTTTGTTTAATGGTAAGAAATTATTATTATTTCTCTTTCATGTAAACTGTCATACGATTTTGCATTAGCCTTTTGACGATATTAGATATATCATTGACCGTATTTGATCTGATTTAATTTTTTCAACTTGAGAATTTGTTGCCAAGTAACATCTAAATATTTAATGTTTAATAAATTGATGCACAGTTAAATATGTGGATGTCATAAGCATGGCATGTCGTTCACAATTATTAACTAAATGAAGCAATAATGGAATTTTTATGCATATAACAGTAAATAGTAATAATCAGATATTTACCTATACAAATATCTCAAAAGCATATAAATACACTAAAAATACAATGCAGAGAATTCCAAGAACATTTTTTGAGTGCTGATGCAAATAAGGCACCTGAGGCATGAATCAATTCACTGAAATACAAATTTTGGTTACAATTTAACTACCTTAGTTAACATGAAAAAAAGAATGAACAATACTTCTATACAGCAGATATTAAACTTAGTTGACGTTAATTTCAACGTTTACTAATACACTATTAAAATTAAAATGTGTATTTGTTACATTAGTTAATGCGATGTGAACTAACATGAACAGTTGTAATTTTATTTAGTAACGTTACCAAAGATAAAATAAGTACTGTAACAATGGTTTATACATTAAATTAAACCTTATTGTAAAGTGTTACCAACTTTTTTAATTAACTTTTATGTTTACATTTTCCTAAGGCATGTTTATAAAAGCTACTTAAATGTCCTAATTGAACAAAGGCCTAATCCTGGCTTAATCTAAACCATGTCTGTGAAACCAGGTCATACATATTTAAAACTTAAAACCTAAATAAAGGTAAATTAAAATATTTGTAACTATATTTGATAGTTTTAACTTAAATTATCAATAAAAACACTCCATGGAAATGAATTAATCTGTTTTAAACTCCGATGCAAAATGAACCTTTAGTCTAATAAAACATCGGTACCTAGTCAAGTATTCTCTGAGATTTGTTTTCATCGATAATCGAATGTAAAGAGTTTTATCTCTAAAAACTGTTTAGCGTATAATGCTAGTACTGGGGGCATTTACTAAGTAAAAAGAAATCGCTAGTTTATACCACTAACAAGGCTCAAAATAGCCCCACACTAGAACATAATGAGGGTCTATCTGCATACAAAACGAAAGTATTGAGAACTTTGTAAGTGTACAGACTGTTTAATAAGAAGATACTTTATAAAGACAGTTCACTTTGTCTATAGACAGGAACCATCTTAGAAAATAGTCTCTAAGTCGATCCCTGAACATCGTTCATACAGTTCAGATCACTCTGCATGTCGTTCGTGGTTTGACTTGTTGTGACTGTTTTCCAAAGATGGCGCTGCCTGTATACACAAAGTGAACTGTCTTTATAAAGTACCTTCTTATTAAACGGTCTGTACACTTACAAAGTTCTCAATGCTTCGTTTTGCATGCAGGGACCCTCATTATGTTACTGTGTGAGTGTGGGGCTATTTTGAGCCTTGTTAGTGGTATAAACTAGCGATTTCTTTTTACTTAGTAAATGCCCCCAGTACTAGCGTTATACGTTAAACAGTTTTTAGAGATAAAACTCTTTACATTCGATTATCATGAAAACCAATCTCAGAAAACGTTTGACTAGGTACCAATGTTTTATTAGACCAAAGGTTAATTTTGCACCAGAGTTCTCCTTTAACACTGAATGAAAATTCGTTGTGATATTCACAATGTTGCTTCATTTTATATTGCTTAGAAAATTATTAAATGTAATGTATCACCCAGCTTTAGTCTGCAGTCATGTGAACGTTTCCTACTTGTGGATGGATTAATGGCTGACACTGTGGGTTTACCAGGATGTTTTACTTTCAGAGAGAGGTGTTTATGTTAATGCATAAATGACACGCTTTGTTTGTAAGACGCAGACCTCTGTTTATAACAGCAGATGTACAGAGTTTGTTTTCAAGCGGGTGCTCTGGGTCAAACACACTGTCTGTGTATATGCTCATGAATGTTCTGGTTTTTTGAAGGGTCATTAGTGCCAGTTCTGGCTTATTTGGTTCCCTGTACAAGACAGTTTAAGCTTAATTATTAATTTAATTCACTTCGACAAAAATGGGCTCTGTAAGTTCAAATGGGCAGAAATACTTCTGCACTGTATCTACATAATCATGATTCAGTAATCATGAGCGCAATGCAGACTGCATTTGGCACAACATTGTTTATGATTTGGAAAACAGATACTGTATATGACTCATTGACTCATTCAAGGTTTGAGAAATGAGCAAACTCAGCTGCATGATGAATCAGTCCTGCCGTCATGATGATAAGCAAGTTTTTCTTTATTTATCTCATTCACTCCTCAGGGTTTCTTCCTCCACGTCAGGGTCCAGGTCTCTGTTGGCATAACCCGTGTTTGAATGGGGGTGTTTGTGCCACGAACACTTACCTGGACTCATTTGATTGTGTGTGTCCTGATGGCTTTACTGGAGCTCTGTGTGAAAAAAGTGAGTGAAAGACAGTGAAGTGGCCATGTTCACATAATGAAATTATAATTTCTGTGTGATTATGGTTATTATTTGCCACTTGAATGGCACAATCATAAGTGGAGTTATGCAAAGTCATTGACCTGCTGGTATATTGTTTTAAAGGCTTCACATGATCCCTTGTGAAAAAGAAGTGAACTTAATTGTATTGAATGTGCTCTGGTGTGCTTCAAATAAGTAATATTGCAGATAATATGAATATTAATAATCAAATAAAAGCCAATAAAGTGTACTTAAAAATAAAAAAAAATTAACACTTAAGTACATGTTTAAAAAGTGCACTTTGTTTGTTTTATTAATCTTCTGTTGTGCTTAAAACAAGTGTTTTAATTGTACTAAAATCCATTATCATCATTACAAATGTGTAACTACAAATATATTAAAATTAATGACAGAAATGGTTTCAATAGAAATTACATCAAATATTATTTCAGCTTGTCAATACATTCAGCATTACACTTTAACCATGTTGCATAGACAATAGAAGTAATTATGAAATTACATGTAAAGATGAAAAGATGAAAACTACTTAAGTGGTAAGGACTTAGAAGTCATATTTAAGTGGGTCCATAAAACACTCTAAAGTTCAGCTAAATAAATATGTAAAACAACATAAAACATTTTCATTTAATTGTAATTAAGTGTCAAAAACATTATATTCAGTTTATACTTAAGTATACAGTATATTTTAAATATAATATTTATATTAAAATATAATGAATATGTTATTATTTCCATTATAAGCACTCTTTAAATGTATGCTGAAGTGTACTTCTATTTCACAAAGGGAATCGATAGGCCTATCTCTAGAGATATAAGAAGAGAAATATTCACTTTTCTATGAAACCGTAGGACCTATACTGTAACATTCAGAATTGAATGTGACTCATGGGAGCAGGAAAAAAGATCTCAATGAAACTGAGAATAAAATTAGTGTTAAAGGTCCCGTTCTTCGTGATCCCATGTTTCAAACTTTAGTTAGTGTGTTATGTTGTTGTTAGAGTATAAATAATATCTGTAAAATTATAAAGCTCAAAGTTCAATGCCAAGCGAGATATTTTATTTAATAGAAGTAGCCTACATCGAACGGCCCATTTGGATCCCTCTACTTCCTTCTTTAATGACGTCAAAAGAACAGTTTTTTGACTAACGCCCGCCCACAGGAATGCTCCCTCAACTCCCTCAACTTGCGCACCAGGGTTCCTACAGGTTTCTTCAAGTTAAATTTCTTTAAGTCTTTTTAAGACCTTTTTAAGATCATTTATATAAAAATATAAAACCTATTTTATGTGCCAGCAAAGAAAAACAAAATGCTTCAACTTGTGTTCATTTATTTTTCAAATGTGGAATGGGTAAAAGATGATACGTCAAGCAGGTAAAATAAAAACATTTCAGTTGGCCACAAGAAAGTTTGCCGAACAATGTTAAGTTGTGTTTTAACATTAGCTACACACAGGCAGGACATGACTTCTGACTGGATCGCTTCCCAGATGGACACTATCTAACATTTTCATCTAGTTTTTATTCGTTGACAAAAATGTCAACAAATTTTCTTCAGAGTTTTTGTCATTCAAATCTAGCGTCTCGTTTTCGCAAGTGAAAAAATGTTGTTGAAGAAAGGTTTTCATCATTATTTTCGTCAATGAAATTAACATGCAGCACAATTTTTAAGACCCAGACATCCAAATTCAAGACTTTTTAAAGACTTTTTAAGACATTATTTCCAAATTCATAAATTCAATGCTTTTAAGGCTTTTTAAGACCCTGCAGGAACCCTGGCGCACTTCTTATAACTTACTGTGTTTACTCAGCTCTTACGGTGATTTTCTGAAGTAAAACTGACACTTCATCTTTTGTGTGATGTACAATAAACTTTATTAAACTCATCAGTCTAGGTTTGATCATCATTCGAACCTGGTCCGAAAACAGTAGACTTGTAGGCTATTAATAAATAATGGATACATACAAGCAGATGACAAATACATTGTAATAACCGTAATTAAACTACCTGTTCCATCTCTATACAGCACTCTGACTCTGTAGGCATTATCGTCCGATTCAAAATGAACACCGTTACTGAGAGTTTCTGATATTATCATCATAGGGGATTATCACGCTTCCGGGTTTCATGGGCGGGATTTGTCAACTTCGTGCATGTCCACTTCCGACGCAGTTCAACAATGCCTGAGACGAATGCTATTTATGTCACTGTTCTGTTCCACTTTGTAAATCTAACCAACAACCCCAACCCTACTTAAGTTTTCATGGATTCCCGACTGAATTGAGCTATGAGGAAGAAGTGGATTAAAACTTTAAAATAAAAGAAGGTAGCGCGTTTGTTTGCAGCCGGCACTTTAGTGAATCAGACTAATTTACCAGGGATGCTGTATAAATAAACTTAGTGTAGTCCTTCATCAGTTCGCCAGCGAGATCGGTGACACAACGGAAGTGGCCGTGCACAAAGATCGCTGAATCCGGAAGTACTGCGTATCAGCGTGATAATCCCCTATTCCGTGAGATGAAATTGTCCTGAGAGACTGAGCGCGAGCTCATGAAGCTCCGCCCCCTGTGCCGGCAGCTGCAGCCTATTTGCATTTAAAGGGCACACACTAAAACACCCCAAAAAATGACAATTTAAACATGCTGTAAAAAAATTATCTGTTGGGTATTTTGAGCTGAAACTTCACATACACATTCAGGGGACATCAGAGACTTATTTTACATCTTGTGAAAAGGTGCATAATATGGGACCTTTAATTAGTGTATCAGGAATTACCAATAATAGTGATCTGTTCTCATGTACAGTAAGTAATTAAGCGTGTGTGTATAATAGTACAGCTTTCTTTTTCCAAGCATTACATCACTCGTTTCTCCATTCATACCATGCTCTCTTTTATGTTTTGAAAATGTCTCATCTTTAACACTATCAGATGTCCTGTGTACCGTGAAGCTTTTGTTTCTCTTTTTTTGTCTGTTATTTGATATTGGTGGAGTTGTTCTTTCATGGTCACTCTGATTGGTGGAGGAGTCGAGAGTGTTTGGTTTTCTGAAAGCTCAGGGTTTGTTTTGTAGAGAAGTGCTATGAGCCGCTGCGTCTGAAGCACTATGACATTGGAGAATCGTGGGGACGGATCTACCAGCGAAGCGTAGAGATGTGCACGTGCCTCGGTGGGGAGGTCAGCTGCAAGCGTGCACGTTACACAGGTACAACACACTGAAACTTAAGTACCGACATCTGATCCCCTGGAGCTACTGCTTTTTACTTTTAACATTGTTCTTTCTGTTTGTGTGTGTGTAGTGTGTTTACGCAATCTCTGTGAAAATGATGGTGTCTGTAGAATGATTGAGGCCACTGGTGAAGAGGTGTGTGGGTGCAAATCTGGATATATTGGACAATACTGCAACATCAGTGAGTACACACACACCTATTTTCTATGTTTTATGGGGATTTTTATACTGTACAAACTGTATATTCTATCTCCCCAGAATTTTGTCATATTTGTGGGGACATTTTGTCCCCATAATGTAGGTTTTACCAGGACACAAACACGTAAATTACACACATGCATACAGGAAACAAAAATTTTGAAGTTTTGAAATTTTGAAACATATGTTGTATGTTTCTAATAAGTTAACACAGTCTCATCCCAATTCGTCATATAACTGACGTCTTGGGACGTCTTTTGACCATACGTCAATATATGCCCTCTTAATATGCCCCCTTAAACATCAGTAGATGACGATCCCGGGCCGTCATACAACTGACGCTTTACCTTTAACGTCAGTTAGGTGATGGGTTGGGTTTAGGGTTAGGTTTAAGTCTGGGGTAGAGTTAGGATCCCATAACGTCATCTACCGACATTTAAGGGGGCCCTAAAAAGGCATATATTGAGGTATGGTCAAAAGACGTCCCAAGACGTCAGTTATATGACGAATTGGGATGAGACTGTGCTGAATAAGTAACTAGATAAGACAGTGTGGGGTAAGACTGTATGCAGTTTACATTGTAGAACCAAATTTCAAAGGATCTTCAAGAAATTTTTACCACAGGCTTAATAAAAAAAAAAGAAAAAGAAAAACATTATAAAACCCCATAGGAAAATTTTTAAGGAACCAGGGGTGAATTAGTGTTCTTAGCTTTGTTGTCATTTCTGAACCACTCTATTAACACACATGCAAATTCAGTATAAATATTTTAATGATCTTTAATTAATAAACTTTCCCTGTGTGCCTTCAGACCCACAAGAGCAGTGTTACCGTGATTCAGGTGCAGAGTATCGTGGTGTTGCCAATGCCACTGTCTCTGGATCATCCTGCCTGCCGTGGAACTCTGATCTGTTGTTCAGTGAGCTGACAGTAGATACAGTGGACAGCGCCCTCCTCAGGGGCCTCGGAGAACATGCTTTCTGCAGGTGACTGCTTAGACTGCCTACAGTCTCATAATGCTTGTCATAGTAAATTGCTGAAGACTTTTCTTTTATAATAAAGGCAATGTAACTTCAAAAAGTGCACTTAACTGTGTCTGAATTGGCACTTGCAGTGCACTCCAAGCATTAAAAGTATAGCCTATAACATTTGCTGGTAATATAATATTAATAAAATAAAATGCTATTTACGTGTTCTTGAAGAGATTACACTTTGATGACTATGTTTCCTTTTAAAAAGTGCACTTTGTTATCATATAATATTAAAAGATTTAATTTACAGTACATTTATATTATTGTGTTTTAGTAAACATTTGACATGCTTTAAAGCTGCAGTCCGTAACTTTTTGGGTTTAAAGGGTTAGTTCACCCAAAAATTAAAATTAAGTCATTAATTACTCACCCGCATGCTGTACCAACCCCTGTAGGACCTTCGTTCATCTTCGGAACACAAATGAAGACATTTTTGATTAAATTTGAGAGCTGTATCACTACCACATAGGCTGCCTAAGGGACTGGCTCTTGACGGCCCAGAAATTAAATGAAGAAAATGTTTAAATATTCCATGTGACAACAGTGGCTCAACTAAAGTTTATCAAGCGACGAGAATACTTTTTGTGCGAAAAAACAAACAAAAATAACGACTTTATTTGACTATTCCTTTTCTTCCTTGTTGGCCTGAAACGAGACTTCAAGAGATTTCCACGACGCATGCATGAGAATTGCGATTTCCATCAACTACTTCAGTTCAGTTCTCGCGCATGCGTCGTGGAAATCTCTTGAAGTCTCCGTTTCAGGCCAACAAGGAAGAAAAGGAATAGTCGAATAAAGTCGTTATTTTTGTTTGTTTTTTCACACAAAAAGTATTCTCATCGCTCTGATAAACTTATAGTTGAGCCACTGTAGGCACATGGAATATTTAAACATTTTATTCATTGACTTTCTTGGCCGTCAAGTAGTCCAGTCCCTTAGGAAGCCTATGTAGTAGTGATACAGCTCTCAAATTTAATCAAAAATATCTTAATTTGTGTTCCGAAGATGAACAAAGGTCCTACGGGGTTGGAAAATTAAGTTCAATGACTTAATTTTCATTTTTGGGTGAACTAACCCTTTAAAAAACATTTTTTTTACATTAACAATTTGAAAACAAAGTATAATTTGCATGGTTTGACATGCTATGATAAGTGAACGTTAGATATTTAATCAGACGCGATTTACTGCAATGCTTTCTTTTCCTTAGTTGGTCAGAACAAAAGTGAATGTTACTTATTCAGATGATATTTTCCAGTGAAATTCTTATGTTGTTCATACTTTCAAAAAGTAGAATCTGTGATTCCTGAATGACAGTATCCACACCAGTGCGGTGACTGACAGCTGCACATTCTCCTCAGACATTGGATTCATCCGCGCTGTGCCGTGTCGAGGCTCAACCCACATAAAGTTGATAATTCCGTGAATAACTGCAATTGCATATTTCCGAACAGAGATGGTGACAAAAAAGGAAAAACTATAGACTGCAGCTTTAAAGGTGCTCTAAGCGCAGTGTCGGGTGAGGCTGAGCTTCTTGTTGACGTTTAAAGTATTTTCCAAACAAAATCGGAGGCTAGAGAGCACCCTCCCTCCTCCTCATCTGCACTGACCCCCCAGACCCCACCCCCAGGGCCTTCTTGTTAGTTATTGGCTGGAACAGTTTGTTATGTTTCGTGGAGCGGGTTGCCGCAGTTTGTTTTTGTTGCCATTTGTGGAGCTTGGGTTGTTTGAGCAAACATGTTTAGGGGACAGGCAGCTAGCGGATAGTGAGGAGATGTTTGCTGTATGTGACAAAAAAATGATTGGGCCTAAAAACGTGCTGACATCGCTTATAGCACCTTTAAAGTACTTCTTATTTCGATGTGTTGACTAACAGAGTACTTTTCTGATTTAACAACAACTTCATCTTTGCAAATGTGTAATATATTTAAATACCTCGACATACTGGTTTCAATAGAAATGGCACTAAAGTATATTTTAGTTTACCATAAATGCTTGTCAGTACATTTAGCAATAATTTTAACCATATTTTAAAGACAATAGAATTGTGAAATAACAGTAATTTCATATTCCTACCTAAAATTTCATTTCCTACCTAATTTGCTCAAAAAACACCTTAAAGTTCTACTAATTGCCTTTAATATAAATTTAAATACTTTTAAAAACATTTTTATTTCATTTTTTTATTAACATACAGTTCAGTTCTCACAAGTATATTCTGTTCAAGAATATTATTTCAGTAAGTCTGCTACAATGTAGTATAATACTTCTACGTAACTGTGTACTTACTTTTCTAAGCAATCAGACATTCAATTTTCACAAATTCCAGATCACTTAGCAAGTACCTAGCAACCGACAGAGCACCCTAGCAACCACATAGCAATGCCCTAACAACTATTAGTGCAGTATATGCAAATGCCTCTCATGTCATCTCCTGAAAATGTAAAAATATATTAATTCTTTGTTTAATATAGATTTTTATAGATTTTTCTTTATTTGATTTTTGCAGAAAGCATTGATGTTTTACTGTCTGAGATTTTCCATGTGACTTCATATGGCAGGAATCCTGATCAAGATAAGCTGCCATGGTGTTACACAATGACGGAGAGAGCCATTTCTTGGGAGTACTGTGACATCCAGCCCTGCTCAAAACAACCATGTTAGTGCAACTACACATGCACACACAAGAGCAACAAATCCTTCAGATTCTCCAGAATATTCTGGATTTCTCAAAAATAGTTACACATTAGAAGTAAAAGAATGATAAAGCTTCCTAAAAATTCTGTAGAATTCTCACTGGCTTCCTCCAGGCGTGGGACGAGGAAATCTAAACCAATGTTGCCTGAAGCAATAGGTTTATTGGTCATGAGCACTTGACATCATGTAGCTGGAACGCCCTGAATATGTTATGGGTTTTATTAACCTTGATTCTAGCACAGACATGAGCGACACGAGTGATCAGCGACAAACATGTTAAAGCAAGCTGCTCTTACTTTTACCTATTCATTCTTAAAATTTATTTACTCTGCTGATCAAAAATTTGGAAGCCAGTAAGATTTTTTTTCTTTTTGCACATTGCACATGAAACACACTTGTGAAAGTGTGTAATAGTAAAGACATTTGTAATGTTACAAAAGATGTTTGTTTAAAATAAAAGCTGTTCTTTCTACTCGTGAAAGGGCCCTCAAAAATGAAAATATATAACGATTCTCACACGGCAGCACAACTGTTTTTAACAGTGATAATAATTTAGAATTTTATATTGTACAGCAAACAGGAGATCAACATATTAGAATGATTTCTGAAGAATCATGTGACACTAAAGAGTAATGGTGCTGAAAATTCAGTTTTGCATCACAGGAATAAATTACATTTTACAATATATTACTATAGACATATAGTTAGTTTAATTCACAATCATTTTTCACTGTTTTTACTGTTTTTTGATTAACCCTCTGATGGTCCTTCGGTCACATCTGACCGAATAATTTTCTGTTTTGAATTATTAAAAATCACAGCTTCATCGGAAGGTTATAATTATTGGTGACTTTGTTGGCATTTGATATGTGAATACAAAAACAAATTGCGGTCATGATCCGAACATGCTAAGTTGTCGTAAAAAAATAGTCACACTCGTGGTGTTTGGTCAAAAATGCCCAACCCATAGGAAATTATTTGGGAAATTTACAACAACAAAAAAATAAATAATAATTCTCTGAATTTTTGTTTGTACTATCTACAAATTGGCCACGATTCTTAAAAGAAGTATACCTCAGTAAAGGGGTGACACTCTACAACATCAAGAGTGCAAAAAATGTACACCCACCTACACACACACACATACAAACACACTTTTATACACATACACATACACACCAATAAATTCAGACTACAAAAAATCTGTTTTGAATTTTTAAAAATCACAGCTTCATCGGAATGTTACGAAACATTTCTGGCATTAGGTATGTGAACAGAAAAAAAATTCAAGTTCATGATCCGAGCATGTAAAAATTAGTCACAATTTTGGTCTTTGGTCAAAAATGACCCCCATAGGAAATGAATGGGAAAATGACAAAACACAACAATTCACAATTTTTTATTTATTTATTTACAATTTTTTTAAATGAGAAATAGTTTTTGAGATTGTTTCAATTATATATTCAAATCCCCCAAAAAAGTGTTCATAAACAGCTGGAGAATTCACATGCTTCTCCATAGAGAGCTGTACATGACATCTAGTGGTTACACCATGATTCTACGCTTTTTCTCTATACTGTAACCAGATGGTGCTAATTTTCTTCAAACAATATTTTTTTTCTGAAGGCCTTGACTCTATATTAAACAAAAATACTGCATTAATTATTAAAAATAAATAAATAAATTATATATATATATAAATATATATATTTCCATTGAAAAAATAGACCATAAATATTGCATAAATATTAATAATTTCAATCAAATTGTCTCAAAATACTAAATTAAAAAGAATAAATATTATAGAATAGATTGCATAAAATTGAATAAAAATAAATTGCATTGGTTTTACTGGGATGGAAGAAGTTTCAATTTTAGGTCTCCGGTCACTTCTGACTGGGAAGGCCCAGGACGTGACACATAAAGGAAGACCATCAGAGGGTTAAAATAAGTGCAGATTTGGTGAGCACAATATTCTTCTTTTAAAAGCATTGAAAACAGTAATGTACTGTATGTAGTGCAAACTAACAAGTTGTGATAGTCTTCCCTATTGTGACATCATGACTTGATTGGACCTTATTTGATAGTTGTGGTTTGCTATTGGTGGATTTCATGTGATTGACAGGTTGTCCCACCCTTGCGCCAGTAAACAGATCATCAGAGATGGTGCTGAAAGATTGAGGGAAAGCTATTTTGATTAAAGATTACGAGGCCTCATAAAAAATAATAATAAAGAAGAATTGCCAATTTTGATTTCTCGATGACTTATACAGTAATCAATATTCTTCAATCAGGTGTGTTTGGCTTATTTTAATTGAATATTCTCTGTGTTCCTGCTGTCAGTTTTTCGCAGAGGTCCTGTCATGACTGCAATACCTCGGCCGCCCCGCACCCCTGCCAGGACACCGGCGTGTGGTAAGAGGCACAGGAAACGGATCAGTCGGGGTCGTATCCTAGGTGGGACGTCCGCTTTGCCTGGCGCTCACCCTGGATGGCAGCGTTGTACATCAGAGATGAGTTCTGCGCGGGAACGCTGGTTTCCGCCTGCTGGATCGTATCTGCGGCCCACTGCTTCCTGCGCAAGTATGTGTGCATTTGTGTGTTTATATGCATTAGCATTTATGAAATTTTAACTTCATTATAACTCTCTTTCTCAGTCCATTGCGGTCACAGATTCGGGTTGTCTCTTGGCCAGCATTACTTGTAATCGACACCGGCTCGAACACCAGGACGTTTGGTGTTGAGGACTATATTTTGTACCCCAATTATACTCAGTTCCAGCCGACCTTAAATGATATTGGTGAGTTTAGACTTCACATAGAAAAAACTTTAACATCATTACAAATTTACAAGCAATGTCCTGCATGTGTGTGTACTTGTTTAACCTAACGTTACATTGTGAGGACCAGGACTAAAGTTCAGTTAAATAGTTCCAATCTTTAGAGTTCAGTCCAAGCACATGTCTGAAGAGACCTACGTTTAGGGCACACGCACATGCACACACAGACACACATTGAGTTTTCATGTTTTATGGGGGCATTCCATAGACAAAATAATTGTTATACTGTAAGAACTATATATGCTATCCCATAAACCTCCCCCTACCCCTAAACCTACCCATCACAGAGCACTTTCTGCATTTTTACTTAAAAAAATAAATAAAAAAATCACTTGTTTGATTTATCAGCTGTTTTCCTCATGGACCAAAAACGCCCCACAAAGACCAATACATTACTTCCTTGTGGGGACATTATGTTCACAAGGTAGAAAAACTCTCACATACTTTATAGTTACTCTTTATTTTGTCTTACATTTACACTTTATTCCTTTGCTCTCATTAATGCTATGATATTAATGATATGTGCTTATTAATGATATAAAAATTATTTGAATAAGTCAAAAAGCCCATGCAAACAAGACATAAAATACAAGTTGAGGTTTTTTACATTTTCAGAGGAAATTCAAATTGTGATTATTAAAGGTTCCAAGGAAATGCGGGTAAAATGTATACAGATGCAGACGTGGGCTGGTGTGACACAGACACGCTCCAACATGCTTGTTCACCAGCACTTTTGCTGTTTGAAAAGTGTCATTTCCCAATCTCAATAGTATTCCTATCTCCAAAAGTCTATAATTAAAACTCATCTTTTGTATTTTCCAAAAGAAAGCAAACAACTATGAAAGCCCGTTTGCCTGTTCAAAACTTGCCAAGACGTTGTAATTCGGGTAGCATGCATTTGTGTGTTGTGTATGTGTTTTGTGTGTAATAAAAGCTGTTTTTATAGTCTTACTGAAGCTGAAGAAGGTCAACGGACGCTGTGCTCAGAAAACACCGTTCATCAGGCCGATCTGCCTGCCAGAGAAAGGCACAACGTTTCCGGATCACTTCTGCTGTAAGATCTTGGGCTGGGGTCATATGAGTGAAAGTGAGTATGACTAATAGAGATTTTTAGTATTCATACTGTATATTTTAGTACTTGTTTTTGTAGATGTGAATTTTTTTAATTTTTTTTTATTGCTTTTTAAAAGATAGGCTAATGATTTTCTAGGATGATGCTAAAGATGCTGATTATAGTAGACAAAAACAGCAAAGCAGCTCACTGTGTTTTGGAACACACACACACATATACAGTTCACAGGTGAAACTTGAAAAATTAGAATGTTATGCAAAAGTTCATTTATCACAGTATTTCAACTTAAAAGGTGAAACTAATTTATTTTATAGACTCTTTACAGGCAAAGTGAGAGATTTCAATCCTTTATTTGTTAAAAATGTGATAGCTTACAGCTTATGAAAACCCCAAATTCAAAATTAGAATGTTGTAAAAAGGTTTTCATAGCTGTCAGTAATCAACAAAATTATAACAAATAAAGTTAAATAAAGCTTATATATATATATATATATATATATATATATATATATATAGTATAGTATAGTATATATATATATATATATATATATATATATATATATATATATAGTATATATATATATATATATATATATATATATATATATATATATATATATATATTAGGGTTGAACAACTTCAGTTTTTTATGTCAACATTAAAGTGACTATCATTAAGGAATAAATAAGCCTGAACCTTAAGCTGAGACTCAAACGTGGATTGCCTTGTGCACAGATAGCATATGACGTCCCATAAGGCTATTGCTCCTACATAACCGCTTATTTTGATCTGTTATTTTGTCTGTGGGCCGTTTTATTTCTCACAGATTGTTGCTTGTTCTAAATCAGATACAGATAAAGTAGCACGGTAAAGTTACATTTATATGAATGCATTAGTGAGAGAACGATGTGAATAAATTCTATCTGGAAAATCTAATCTAAAATAATTTTTGCTTATTAGTTTGGTTGAATTAGATCTTTGAAGGTCAGCAGCAAAGACATTGGTTAATAAAGTGAGATTAAATACATGAAGTATATTTGTGTCATTTAATATAGTTAATTATAAAAGTATTGCTTACAACAAGAAAAAAATATCTGCAAATAAGGTCTGAATTTGTCAGCTTTTTCCCTTTTGGGTTTATATTATAAACATGAATGAATCAAGATCTGCATAAAATTGAAAGTAACTTGTGTGTGTGTGTTTAGAGGCAAACTCATATTCAGACCTGATCGAGGGAGTGGTGAAGATTATTTCGTTTGACCAGTGTTCGAGTCCAGAAGTGTATGGATCAGAGGTCCGGTCAGGGGATGCTGTGTGCCGGGAGTGACTCCTGTGTGGACGCCTGTCAGGTGAGACGTCAAGTCACTAAGCACTAATATGAAAGGATCTTTTTTTGTTGTTTTTTTTTTTTTTTCAGAAATCAATGTTTTAGTTTTTTGCACCAATTTTTTTTTTAAATAAATATATATATATATATATATATATACTCACCGGCCACTTTATTAGGTACACCTGTCCAACTGCTCGTTAACACTTAATTTCTAAGCAGCCAATCACATGGTGGCAACTCAGTGCATTTAGGCATGTAGACATGGTCAAGACAATCTCCTGCAGTTCAAACCGAGCATCAGTATGGGGAAGAAAGGTGGTTTCCACAGTTCTGTGGGCGGAAATGCCTTGTTGATGCCAGAGGTCAGAGGAGAATGGCCAGACTGGTTCGAGCTGATAGAAGGGCAACAGTGACTCAAATAACCACCCGTTACAACCAAGGTGGGCAGAAGAGCATCTCTGAACGCACAGTACGTCGAACTTTGAGGCAGATGGGCTACAGCAGCAGAAGACCACACCGGGTGCCACTCCTTTCAGCTAAGAACAGGAAACTGAGGCTACAATTTGCACAAGCTCATCGAAATTGGACAATAGAAGATTGGAAAAACGTTGCCTGGTCTGATGAGTCTCGATTTCTGCTGCGACATTCGGATGGTAGGGTCAGAATTTGGCGTCTACAACATGAAAGCATGGGTCCATCCTGCCTTGTATCAACGGTTCAGGCTGGTGGTGGTGGTGTCATGGTGTGGGGAATATTTTCTTGGCACTCTTTGGGCCCCTTGGTACCAATTGAGCATCGTTGCAACGCCACAGCCTACCTGAGTATTGTTGCTGACCATGTCCATCCCTTTATGACCACAATGTACCCAACTTCTGATGGCTACTTTCAGCAGGATAATGCGCCATGTCATAAAGCTGGAATCATCTCAGACTGGTTTCTTGAACATGACAATGAGTTCGCTGTACTCAAATGGCCTCCACAGTCACCAGATCTCAATCCAATAGAGCATCTTTGGGATGTGGTGGAACGGGAGATTCGCATCATGGATGTGCAGCTGACAAATCTGCGGCAACTGTGTGATGCCGTCATGTCAATATGGACCAAACTCCCTGAGGAATGCTTCCAGCACCTTGTTGAATCTATGCCACGAAGAATTGAGGCAGTTCTGAAGGCAAAAGGGGGTCCAACCCATTACTAGCATGGGGTACCTAATAAAGTGGCCGGTGAGGTATATGTATATGTATATATATATTTTTTTTTTCTTTTTTGTTATTTTACTTTATTCTATATCAATATTACTTTTCAATAATTTAGATGTTTTTAACAAATATTTTATATTTTGTAAACTTGCAAATGGACTGTAGATAGATAAACATTTTAAGGTAACACATTACAATAAAGTAACATTAGAGAATAAAAATACTTATAAAGCATGTATTACTCTTAGATACTATTCATTTCAACATTTAATATTATTAAAATCAAAAGTTGTATCTGTTACTATTACTAAAATGTTCATTTTCAAAAAAAGGGATAGTTTAAAGGGATAGTTCACCCAAAATTCAACTTGTCATCATTTACTCATCCTCAAGTTGTTCCTAACCTATATAAATGTCTTTGTTCTGCTGAACACAAAGGAAGATATTTGGAAGAATGTTTGTAACCAAGCAGATATTGTGCCCCTTTGACTACCATATTTGTCCTACTATGGTTGTCAATGGAACCTGAGATATGTATGGTTACCAACATTCTTCCAAATACCTTCCTTTGTGTTCAGCAGAACCAAAACATTTATACAGGTTCAGGAACAACTTGAGGGTGAAGTAAATGATGACAGAATTTTCATTTTTGGGTGAACTATCAATGTACATCTGTATCTTTTTATTTACTAAATGTTTAACAATAACTACTGTAACAAATGTTTATCTCTTGTTAGTTAAGGTTAGATAATGCATTATCTAATGAGACCTTATTGTAAGTGTCACAGTTTTTGCTAATGGCTGTTTTTTTTACATTTAAGTAAAAAAAAACGTTTTATGATTTTTGATGAGTAGGGTGACAGAAACCATTTTGCATTAAAGCAATTAGACATGTCTATCTTTTTTAATGTGTGTGATGTCATTTTTTTAGGAAGACTGCTGCGGTCCTTTAGCATGTGAGTGTAACGGTGTGAGTGTCCTTTTACGGCATCATCAGTTGGGGGATGGATGTGGACGGTCAGGAAAACCAGGCGCTTATACCCTCGTGCCCAAATATTCCGACTGGATAAACAGCGTCATTAAAAGATCCAGGAAAACAACATCAGCTAACAGAATAAAGATAAACATTTCCATCGGGAATCAATGCCAAAGACAACCCATAAATCAGCTGTGACTTCAATATTAATGTATTGCTTTACTCTTTCCATTACAGTGTTCATGTTACTGAGTAATACAAATGAACTTAAGTGTTGTTAATGCTATTGTATTTATATTAACAAGCAATATTATGACATGTGCACACTGTAATAAGTTTATGTATTTTATATATATATATATATATATATATATATATATATATATATATATATATATATATATATATATATATATATATATATATTGCATATCAATAAATTAAACTTATTGCTGTGAAGTAAATGTGTCTTAATCTGCATGAAGTATTTTAAAAATGTTTTTAGATCTAAAACGAACTATCAGGTCATGATAGATATTAATACATAGATATCAAATTGGCAAGATGTGTACATCTGCGCGTCCACCTTAAAGTGAATAGACAAAGTTAAAATGCAATTTTGTTGTTAAATCATAGTATAGCAGCAATCATTTGCATAGTAATTTATTCAAATAGAATCATAATCTACAAGCTTTGAGGTATTTTCTCCACTGACTTCCATTCAAAAACTATTTATGTTGACCTTTGTAATACTCTGACACATGTGTATTGGCCAAATGCATCATCTAAATATTATCAGTTCAACGCAAAAATAAAATATAATAATTATTCTGCATTTTGACATTGTTTTCATGCCAGTCTTGATTTTGTCTTTTTTTTCAGTTTGGGGTGAATAAATGACCAAAATTGTAATTGGAATTGTGTGCAGATTATAAATGTGATTACACTACCAATCTGACAAATCTTAGGTAGTTGCAGTAATTAGTTCTTCTATACGTCACATTTGATACATGACACATTTTCTAAGGGTTGCATGATAAATGCATGTCGGCTAAGGGTTAATTATGTTTGACCTAAAATAATTGTTCCGTACCGACACAGTAACCTTTGACTGACCCCTGACATATGGCCTATTTGGGCGCGTGCTTGAAGCAGCGGGTCGCTCGCTCTGGCGTTATTTTGAAAGTGAGCCGTGCGGGCGCGCGCACGCGCAGCTGTCATGTGGGGAAGATGAGTGATACCGTGGTCGCAGAGGGAGCCGCAAAAATCAGAGACGGCAAAAAAGTAGGCTATGGAAATCGCAAGCGTGAGCTGTATGTGTGTATAATAAGTTAATTGGTGGGTGTCTGTAATGCTTTGGTTTTGACTTTTCACTCGCAGTGGAGGAGCCGCTGGCTGGTTCTGCGCAAACCCTCACCGGTCGCAGGTCAGTTATCATGATCATACACTTCACAGCAACACAAACTCAGCCGTGGGGACAATTAACAAATAGGCCTATGAAAGTGACATGTATATATGAACATGAACTGAACATTGTCAACATGCTGTTGCAGTATTTACAATCTGTAATAAGCATTTATTGTTGGCTAAAACAGACAGACGATCGTTGTGGGGCTGTTACATAATAATTTCTATTTCACTGTGAAGTCATAGTATAGTTTGTATTAATTGTAACAACATAGAATTATAGATTTAAGGATTGATCAAATATTACCTGATTATATGGCAACAAGTTATTATCTGTAAACATTATATTATTTCACAAATACGTGTGTACTTACAAATACAGAATATCATCTAATATATCTGAGGCTCATTATTTTGTTACCAGACTTAATATTCTGTTGGAAGCTTATAAATCAACCTAAAGGAGTTTTTCTTGTGTTTTACTGTGATCTATGTGATCAGAAAGATAAACACTATGAACGTTAGTGTTCATGGATGAAGCTGGCTTTTGATTTTTTTTTAATCTATAATAAGGTGTGTGACTACATGCATGTTTTACATACATAGGAGCATGGATGAAATGACATATGGGCATTATAGGCTATATAATGTAGGAAACATACAGACTTCACGACTGTTAATTCAGGTTTACTCATTTGCGTTCCTGGAGTTTCCATATAACCGCACTGGAATGTTTCACTATTCAGTACAACAGGACTCTTGCTTCAGTGAAATGTCTTGCCTGTTGCTGCAATATGTTTTATTGCTCCAGTGAAGTTTTCTATTGCAGTAGATCAGCTGTGAGAGCAGAAATGTGTTCGGAAAAGATGTTTGTACAGCTGTTCTGTGTGTGTGTGTGACAAAGGTTGTTTTGTTTGTTTGCTTTCGTAGTAGCAGGAATCAAGTTTGAACACCTAAGCTACATCTTTCAGGGGATGTAAGAATTGTTTTTTGGACATGCACCTCTACATGTACCTCTTTATTCACATTTAAATATGAATATGGTTACAGTTTGTAGTAGACCTATAAATGGTACAATGGCACATGATACACTACTCTGTCGATTCAAAAGTGTGGGGTCAGTAAGATTTTGAAATAGGCCTAATTCTCTTAAAATAATTGTTTTCTATTGTAATATATTTAAATTTAAATTATTTTTAGCATCATTTCTTCAATTCATGCTGATTATTTGTGCTGCTTCATATTTTTGTGTAAACTTTTTTCAGGATTCTTTAATGAATATAAAGTTTAAAAGAACAGGATTTATTTGAAATAGAAAGCTTTTGTAACATTAAAGGGTTAGTTTACCCAATGAAAATTGAGTCATTAATTACTTCAGCCCATGCTGTCCCAACCCCAGTAAGACCTTCGTTACATCTTTGGAACACAAATAAAGATATTTTTTTTATTTAATCTGAGAGCTGGATCACTTCTACATAGACTGCCTAAGGGACTGGCACTTACGGCCCATAAAGTCATTAAAGAAAATGTTTAAATATTCCATGTGCCTACAGTGGCTCAATTATAAGTTTTCTGAGGGAAGAGACTACTTTTGTGTAAAAAAAAACATAAATTACGACTTTATTCCACTTATTCCATTACTTCCTTATGGGCCTTGAGACGAGAGCTGAAGAGATTTCCAAAACGCAATGTCGTAAAAACTGAGATTCTTTATATTCTTGTTACCGGCTGCTCACGCTCAGGAGTATAACCGCCACCTGCCGTATAAGATGAGTGAGTCCATATATTAGGTGCTCCGGATTATAAGGCACACTGTCATTTTTGAGAAGATTAAAGGCTTTGAAGTGCGCCTTATAGATGCGGAAAATACGGTAATTGAAAGGCGTATGTACAGCGCGCATCTTCCTCTGCTTGTAAACAGAAAGTTTTGCGCTTCCAGCTATATCAGCACATCATCTTATACGGTCAGGGGCGGTGATACTTCCTAAGCGGTGAGCAGCCGGTAACAAGAGAGTAGTCGAAGAAGAGCGTCCTTCATCTCAGTTCTGCGCATGTGTTCTGGAAATCTCGTCTACTCTCGTCTCAAGGCCCATAAGGAAGTAATGGAATAGTTCAATAAAGTCGTTATTTATGTTTTGTTTTGTTTTTTTTGCACAAAAAGTAGTCTCGTCGACTTGATAAACTTATAATTGAGCCACTGTGAAGCACATATAGGCAGCCTATGTAGGAGTGATACAGCTCTATTTTAATCAAAAATATCTTCATTTGTGTTCCGAAGATAAATGAAGGTCTTGCAGGGTTGGTACAGCATGGGGTAAGTAATTAATTACTTAATTTTCATTTTTGGGTGAACTAACCCTTTAAAGGAGCATTGCAGAAGTTCTGACATTTCTTACCATTACTGACACCATTGGCTGTTGAGAGAAACTGCAGCCAGTCTCATGCTCCTTCTCAGTGGGCACAGCTCATTGGCCACACTAGATAGAGGCTCCTTTTATTTTTTAAACTTTACGAGCAGTTTCCGTGGGTATCTGGATTGTGCTGGAGGCTGGTTGCTTCTTCCGTCCCGCAGAGTCCCATCAGCGATTCCGTAGCCGATTGCTGCTGCTTACTAATGGCTGCCAGTATGGATGTAAGCCCAAGTAGACGAGAGCGCGCATGATGACACATTTTGTGAATTTTGCGCCAAGTTGTGCACCCGAGCTCCTCCACACACAATTGACCTACTGGCTAAGCTCACGCCCCCTCCACTCACTAGGACAAACAGTCAACATTCGGGGAGCAGGCGCTATGGGCAGCTGTCACAGTAGGAGACATTTCACAGGAGGTAATTGAGTCATGATTTCTGGAGACAGAAAGATTATATATCATCTCGAAGTCACCTAAAGGGCCTTAACTATGCATTGGAGGGTTATATTAATAATTTTATTGTTGAGAAGGTCGATGAAAAGCTCCAGGCAAAAATGTATAGGTCACATTGTAAATGTGATAAACCGCATATTGTTGCCATCACTGTTAAGTGCTACAGTATTTATATGAATCATTCAGCACAACATTGTTAAGGTGTTATCTCGGTTATTTACAGATACGCTTAATGAAGCTAAGTGACATAATGTACAACGCAGCTAGGAGCTAACGTTAAGGTTTTTTAATGTTAGTCTAATGTTAGCCTGAACGTTACATTAGATATTTTAAAGATAATGTTCAAATACGTTGTTGACTTAACTTAGAATAGATGTAGACTATTGTTTAATTTATCCACGTTTAGTTGGTGTTGTGGTCTACCGCATCACTTCGCATAACTTTATCCAGAGAAGACACTTATCTTGGTTGAGATGTGGCTTGGGAAAGGGTAAAAAAATACACACCGTCTCCCAGCCTCTCGAGAACCTAGTGTCGGAGTTGCATGTACCCCATGCACACTGTTTGACCATTTTAAACTTAAAATGACGAGAAAAATGAATGAAAACTGACTAACTGCAATGGATTTCAATGGACGTGGAAGCAGAGAAAGTCAGAGTGTATTGGGTTAACTGTGCACTGTGATTGGCTCATTGTGTTTGAGGGCGTGGCTTAGCCATAGGTCATTTGAGCCTACAGGCTGATAGAGGCAACCGTGGTGGACAGTCAAGGTGTCATTCTTTTAGTGTTGCACGGTGCACCGATACTTCAAAAGTATTCGCGATACTCGGAAATTAAACCAACCTAAATTTATTAGTATCGATACTTTTATGAATGACCACGTTCCAGATTTGTAAGAGACGTATTTCATTTTGCTGTGTGCCACGCACGCTTCCAGTCTCTTCCTATGAACGTCTGTGTTTCTCCTCACGCACGCAGCAAAGAAGCTGCATCTGTCATGAGACAAACACTACCGCGAGACGACTGCATGCGCGAGCACACGTGATACAGTGGCCGCCTGTCAGTAGCGGAGCGGCAATCCGAGAGTCGGATCTTTTCCTGGTGGGCCGGTAGTGTTTCGAGGCCGCGAGGGCCGGTCTTATAGTTATACATTGCAAGTTATTAGCAACACAATCCAGCGGCCTGTACACAATAGTCTCTGCAACGGCGATAGTTTGAAGCGCGCGTCCGTGTGAAGACGGTGCGCGACTGCGCGAGCCGCAAAAGACACTGTAGCCTATCCATGCAACTGATAGCAGCGAAAAGAGCAGATTTTAGCGCTAGATCTTTTATTTAATAGCGAACTAAATGAATTATCTGCTAGTTAACTGGAGATGTTTCATTTATTTTTGTATTAGGTGTACAACTTTCCCCCAACTTTCATAGATAGCATAAATAATTTGCAAGCTGCTAAAATAAAGGATACAAAACATCAGCAAAATGATCTATCGGCTATATGATTATAATCAGAGCATGTGCATGTCAGTGATTTATTTATATTAGGTTATTACAGCATTAAAGAGCACATACCTATGTAAAGGAAGTGCATGTGGAACGCCTTGTGAGAAATGCTTTAATTTTCAGGAAAAGTACTCGGAAAAGTATTGAAATCGCAATACTTGACTTGGTATCGGTATTCGAAACAATGATTTTGGTATCGATGACAACACTACATTCTTTCTACTACATTATGGCTGGCTCATAAATGTACAATTGAAGACTCTATCTTAAAGAAAGCAAAAGCCCCTTTAAAAACGTATTTACTGTCTATTTTGATAGATGCAATGCATCCTTGCTGAATAAAAGTATTACTTTCTTTCAAAAACAACAACAACCACAACAAAAAATCAGGGCCGTGTTCAAAAACCAAATTAAGCTCAAATGCTGTCGCTAGGTCAAAGGCAGGACTTGATATTTTCTGGATCTATTAATACATTAATATGTATTTCAGACATACAGTGACATACCATTTCTATTCAATTATGTTTTTTCATTTCTAAATAAAAAAATTTACTTAAAATTTTCTAGGGGCATAAAATCATCGACAGCTTAAATAAGACAAATATCCTCATAAAACACACCGAAAAATATCCATTAAAGTGATTCAAAAATACAAATATTATTTTTAAATAAAGCACACGAAAAATATCCATTAAAGTGATTAAAAAAATTAAAATGTTATTATTAAAATAAAGTAAAACAATTATTTAGAAGGTAAGTATGGATTTAAAGTGATGATTTAAAGTCGTCTATGATTTTTTCTTATTATTTCTACAATAGTGCCTTTGTTAAAATATGACTATATTTGAAAACTTTTCCACTTAATGAAAGTCATGTCATTGTCATCAAAGTCAAGTGGACGTTTCAGATTTTCTTGACTGTATGTCAAGGTTAATAAATGTCTTTAAGCCAGACAATATCCTTTATGAAAGCTAATGTGTGTTTGTGCGTGTCAGATTGTTTGGTGCTGTACGTGTATAAGGAGCGCGGTGTGAAGGACAGGAGCAGCGTGACGCTGGAGCACATCTGCGGTCTGGAGACGTGTGTCAGCGCTGACGGCGTTCCCTTCATCCTCTCAATCCTGTGTCTCAGTCAAACCGCTATGCTCGGCTTTGACAGCAGGGAGGCGCTGCAGAGCTGGGACCTGCGACTGCGCTACTGCCTCGGGGAAGGTCAGAGTTCAACATTTAACCCATAAAAAAGTCACTTACATGTGTTAGTCATCACAATGACCGATGGCGAATGAGATAATAGCTCACCGCTATCTGTTTCCATTATAAAGTGGTAATTTAGTCAAATCGTTTTAGTAGTTTTAGGTAGTTGCTAAATGTTTAACATTAAATCTATATTTTTTTAATTAAATCTATTTATTAGGGCCCAAGCCCTGAAAGGGCGAAGGTCCTATTGTTATCCTTAGGACACATTTTTTTTAAATGTTCTATCGACTATTCAGAACACTTTTAGGGCCCTTAACATGCTCGAAAACTCTTGAAACTTTGCACATGGGTCAGAAACCACAGCCATTAGGGCCGGGCTGAAGCTGGTACCGGAACGGGATCCGAAAAACTTGGTCCATAAATCAAACACGCTTCCATGTCATAATATGAAACTCGGTACACATATAGAGCTTATCGGTTTATATATACTTCACACCTTACTTTTTACCCCAGCCCAACAGGAAGTCGGCTATTTAGGGTTGTTTGGAAAACACTTGCAATGGAATTTGAAATACTCCTCCTAGGGAATTCAAACACACAGCACGAAACTTGGTCAGCATGAAGTCAAGACATTGAGGATGAAAGTTTGCAACGGGATTTTTTATATCTCGAACGGTTTGGCCGTGGCGAGGAAACAAAATTATGGCCTGAAAAGAGAGAAAGGAAGTGTGTTATAACTTTTTTATACATCAACTGATCTTGGTGACACTTCAGCAGTGCGTTCGTTGTAAGAGGCGGGTCACATGGACCTGACTATTCTGAGTCAAAGTTATAGTGCCACCAACTGGCAGCAGGAAGTGTGTCACTTGTAAAATGCTTTGAAATAACCCTCTTATTTTTACCTGATTTGCTTCAAACTTTATGTGTATAATGTAAACACACGGCAGATATAGACCTGTGAAAAGATTATTGATATCTTAGATACTGTTGCCGTGGCAACACATCAAACTTTAATATTCTTGTTTGATGCTTTTGAGACTTTAGCATGCTTGAAATTGCATAAAACTTGACAGACACATTACATTTCTTAGCCAGTAGACATGTGCAAAGTTTCAGAAACGGGCGTGGTGAGGGCTCAGTACCTTTTGTCGAAAGTGGGGAGATTAGTTTTATCTACAGTTACAAAAATCAGTCTGTATATTGTTCTCCTCGAGCCAGACAACTTTCTATTTGACAATTATTAGCTCCGACCAACAGAAAGTTCAGATATGTTGGTTTGAATATGGTGAGCCTCTCTCTGAGCCTACGTCTCTTAATGGCAAGCCCTTTTAACATTTAAAAGCTAAGTTTGACTATTCGGAATTAACATTGTAGATATCAACAAAGTCTTTCTGACTAGTCGTAATTACATTTTGGATAGTTTGTATTATCATTTAAGATATCTGTAACGTAATTGTGGCTAGTCGAAATGACAGATAGAGTATGGCAAGCCGTTTTAACATTTAATCATTTTAACCTACTAGTCTCTATTTTCATGCTATCATTGTAAAGAACAATACTTTTAAACATAACCCTAAATCGCCATAAGGTGTCGCCAAGCGACCGTCTTAATGAACGAGTCATGGAGTCATTTCAGTTTCAAAATGCTGAATTATTTAGTAATGAGAAAACATATTCCTTTGAGATGCGCTATGGTTCACTGTGATCTTTGTCTAACTATTTTCTCTGCTGAAACAGAAAACTTGATAAATGTAAAATGTGTAACTGAAAAATAAACAGATTCAGGGCTCTGTTCGAGGACAAGAAATTAAAACCAATGTGCAATGATGAATGTCCAAAAGATGGCAGAGAGAGAGAGAGAGATTTTGGTTGCGTGACAGTTGTAGGTTACAGTTTGACAAGAGTTTATAGTTTGACACAAGCACAATGTTGTGTTATATTTCAGTGTGTACACAAATATTTATTCCATTTTGAATAATTTCCTGTATGAACAAAAGGCCAAAGTAGAGTATGTTTTTATGTCTCCATTGTTCAATTACGCCTCACACACACAGACATTATTGTTCTAATCTGATCAGGCAAGTAAAATCCTGTTTTGTCCCTTAAAAAAAAAAAAAAATATATATATATATATATATATATAGATGAAGGATATATATATATATATATATATATATATATATATATATATATATATATATATATATATATATATAGATGAAGGGCCAAAGCCAGCGGCACCGCCACCCGGTGCCTTTAGGTAACTAAAGGAACCAGGGTTGCAAGTGCCAGCGGCTTGGGCCCGTCATCGACTGCTCGCTGCTATATTTTTACTTAATTTTAATATTACATTACTGTAATAGTATAAAATACACCAAATCATTGTATTAGAATGATTTCTGAAGGATTATGTGACACTGAAGACTAGGGTGTCTTGTAAAGTGTTGTAATTTTATTTATAAATTTAAATTAATCAAATTATTAAAAAATATACTTTTCCACATTCATGTACATTTTAATTACATTTTCATGTGGATACCAACATCAAGGCGCATTATGCATCAGCTACCCAAAGACATTTGATTGATTGACATGATTGTTGTGTATGTGCTTGAACTCTTTGTAGGTGTGAGCAGGCATGTGAAGCAGTCAGCTGTGTGTGTCTGTTTGTGTGTGTAGCTGCTTTTTTATTTGCATACCCTCATAAATCTGTTTCAAAGTTAGTGCTAACAGGTTTAACCCTGTCTGCATTCCCTCATCACATTTTACACACACAGACAAAGAGAAGTTGTTACTAGATGGGATTTACTGCACAGACCAAAGTAAGATTGTGACATTCCTAGCATCAGGAACACTTACCAGAGCTTTCTAGTTAGTGTTGTTTGTTAAGGCAAGGTGTAACCTACATGTACTATCATCATTCATATGTTGGAATTAGAGATTTAACCAAACCTGAACTACGAAATTTCTAAGACTCATGATTTACACTTGATGAATATAAATTAATAATATAATTATGAGTACAAATAAAGATAAAATACATTAAAAAGTGACCCAGGCTATATTTCAGTTACCAGAATATCATAGAGTCCTGAACTTACAAGCACCCAGAATTCTTTAGAAATCATCAATGCCCTAAAAACTACCCAGAACACCCAAGCAACAATCTTGTGATGCTGTAGAAACTGCATAGAATATTTTTTTAATTACCCAGAACATACATAGCAACCATCTGTCAACCACCCAGAACACCCTGGCCTAAGTTAACAAGCACCTTGCAATTCCTTAGAAACCACCTAGCAATGCTTTTGCAAACAACCAGAATATCAGTAACCACCCATCAACCACCCTAAATACTCTAACAGCCACCAAGAATTCTTTAGCAGTCAACTAGCAACCACCTGGCAATGCCTTAGAAACCCCCTTGTTTTAGTAAACACCTAAAATAACTTTCCTAGCAAGTCCTGGCAACTCACTTGTAATACCCTAGAAACCATCCAAAATATATTAGAATGCACCTAGCACCGCTCTAACAACCAGAAGTTGCCCAGAACGCCCTAGTAACCACCTGGCAATGCCCTTGAATCCAACAAAATACCTTAGTAACTAACTAGCAACCACACAGAAAGTCCTAGAAACCACTTAGCAACGCCTTTGAAACCACACAAAATACCCTAGTAAGCAACAAGCAACCACACAGAATGTCCTAGAAACCACATAGCAACACCCTTGCAACCACACAGAATACCTTAGTAAGCACATATCAACTACACATAATACCTTAGTAACCACGCATCAACCACCCAGAAAACCCTAGTAACCACCAATGCCTAAGCAACCACCCAGAATTATTTAGAAACTAGTACGTACCGGTACATAGAAGTCACATAGCCACCACCCATAACACCTTGGTAACCACACTCTTAACATATTGTCAGTTTGGCACAGGAATACACCACTTACTGTATTTTTCCTTCAGTTCCAGTTTATTGTTTATTTGTATCTGAATGATTGGTACAGGAAAATTATGTTTTTTCTTCTGTCAGTCCACAGTTTCAGCGTCTCTGTGCTGCCCGGCACTAAATTGGAAAGCGGAGCGGCGACTCTGCATTTATGCAACAATGTCCTGGTCATCGCTAAAGACCTGCCGGCCGTCATCATTGGCCACTGGAATCTGCTGGACCTGCGGCGATATGGGCCGGTCAACAATGGCTTTGTGTTTGAGGGAGGAACACGCTGTGGTTACTGTGAGTATGTCAATATAACAATGACAAGGCTCATTATTTTCAGCTTTATAATAAAATGCAATATCAAGTAATCAAGGTTTGGTTAGTTATCATGGTCCATTGCTATGTGATAAATAATGTTTGATTTCAGTTTGTTTCTTTAAGTGGTCCCAACACAAAAATACAGAATTAACGTTACTGATTTACAGACTTAACTTAAAATTTACTGAAATAAATCGTATTTCATTAACTGATTTAATGTTAATTTACCAACCTAACCTATTGGGGTGTAACGGTTCACAAAATTCACGGTTCAGTTCAGATACGATACACTTGTGTCACGGTACGGTTAGATACGGTTCGGTACGTTTCCAATACAGCAAAAAGAAAGAAATGGCAGAGAAATTTCCTTGATTTAATTTTTTTAACCTCTTAAGCTCTTTGGTTTATTTTGGAATTCCGGCATAAAAGTGGACATACCCAAATCTGATGGCTCCCTATACCCACATACAGTGAAGTAAATGCAAATAATTGGTGTCATTTTATAGGAAACCCTTTAAACAAACAAAATCAAGTGTCAAATGTAATAAAAATGATTGTATGTGTTTAAAATATCAAAAGAAACACACAAAAAAGTAGGCGCTTTTGTGTGTTTTTTTCTTTGAATCTTTGTTTGAAAGTGTATTACTCTGGTATTGTGTGCAACAGCTACCTATTATAAGTTCCATTTGATTCCACTAGATGTCCCCAACACTGAAAAAAAAAGATGTGTCTAACATTTCGATTAAAAAAGTTATTGCTATGACACCAAGGGGAGGCAAAGTGGCTTTTTAGTGTCTTTTATGAGAGAGTGCGTCCAGACTGCGCGCTGAAGAATATCTACTTTTTACTCTGAGGCAAAATTGCGCTAAATATCTCAGACTCTGTTTGTTTTAGAGGAAGGTGTGTGCCACCATAGATGTGCACGACATGTCACGTCATGCTGAGATAAGCGTTAAGCTTCCCAATAATGCGTAGTTCGTCATTATCGGTACGACGATAACATATCATGTGGATCGTATGAAAACAATGACTTATTTCCTGCGTTACTGGACTAAATGAGACATAATAGGGGATTATTTATCAAGCGAAACTCACATGAAGGCGAAAATAGACTCATTTTGAAGAAAACAGTCTACAGGTGAAAGTCTATGTATATTTTTGACTACTTTTAGCTCAGACATGCTGTAATTGGAGACGAAATGCAACGCGTTTCCTAGTTTGTTTACAAATATCAAAGATGTACTTCAGCGAATAGTTATGCAATCATTTGATCTGTTGTATTATGTCAACTAAATAAACCATACAGCAAAAATCATGTGGAAGAAAGGTTTTGTTTGATATATGACTTGCCTTTGTTGATCAAATTTGACCAACGCTATCAATATTCATATTCATAATCACACTTACTTTTGAACGGTATTTCGGTTGCGGGTGGAGGAATATAAACTTTTAAATTATCCAATATGTAAAATGAATTAAAAAATGATGGTTTTGTGTGAAAAGTAAAGGGTCTAAGCTTTGTAATGATATAACATATGACTGTTAATGTTTCATCAGGACCTTTAAATATTAAAGGGCGATCATAATAACGTTCTTAATGACGCAATCCCCCGGTACCGGGTTTCCCGACCTTAACAGGTTAAGTATATTTTTATTAAAACTAACATTATAAAGTATGATATTTTTTAACTTTGAGCGTTTAACTTTAACGTTTCTTCCTGGTTTCCACTTCAGCGCTGTTTGATCCGTTAATAATGGATAAATGTGAATGTTTCTCACCAGATCTCGCAGCGATGTTATTACTTCAGTGATGAATTCAAATGTTTTCTTTACTGGATTTGGCGGTGTAGTAACCGTGCTGCTTGATTAAGATCGACCAGGGCTGGACTGGGACAAAAAAATCGGCCCAGGGCATTACGGCCGAGACTGGCCCACTACATATGAGCATAAACACAATCAAACTATGTTACGCCCTTGAATATGTATACCAACAACTCCTTTTAAACCCACCAATGCCATGTAATGAGTGAGATAAAATAACTACTAAGTGTAAAATACAATTGTCCAATTGCATTGGCAATACCAGTCTTTCTCACAAGATATTTTAATAGTAACCTCTATCCGTCTAGGGGGGTTCGGGGGCATGCTCCCCCGTAAGAAAATGTTGTGCTTTTTAATGTTAAATTCATCAATCTGGTGCACTTTGAGAGTTCAAAATTAAAAGCTCTAACCCATATTCAGTGTGCAAATTGAACAAAGAAAAACTCAAAAATCTTTTAGTTGGGATATAGTGTCTGTCTACATTACATACTACATAATTAATCATAGTTATAATATATCACATGACAGGTAACAGCCATATATTGTAAAACACATGCACTGAAAAATAAAAGCAACTTTCATAATTAGCTTGGAACCAATTTCTGTTAGGCTACTTGAAAGAGATATAAAGACATTATCTTTTATTTTGATGGAAACGGCATTCAGCTTTTATTTCGGTGGAAAATATGGTTTACAAACGGGTCTCATACTCTCATTATAATTCTAGTAAAATGCGTAATCGTCAAATATGCAGATGTGGAAATAATGCGTAACTGGGTGATGGCCTCACAGCCTGCCCTGTGGTCTGAAAGTAGCCCTAAATCTGCTTACCACAGTTCTCTACACTCACTAATGTCTCTCATGATCCCCCTCAGTCCTCATCAGACATTGAAGGCTGTTTCTTTTTCAAGTCATATCTCTAGTCTGCACATTCATATTCCTTGCGTTTCTTCTCCCTCGCTCTGACTATTTGACAGATACTCACTGACACTGCACGCTCGCTCAGCCCAGAGGGGGAGGTGATTAAAGATGTGATTGGAAAAGCCCAGTGTCAATCAAGAAAATAACCAATGGGCCGCTGATCTCCGTGTTTCATGGGCCGGTCTTTGAGAAAGAAAAAACCCTCGCTGACTTTTTTTTTTTGTCCGATGCGTTTTAACGGCACAAAGTAGATCCCAGCGCCGCGGCCGCAAAACTAAACGCAATGGGCCGCTGATATTAGTTGTATGGGCCGTTAAAAAAAAAAAAAAAAAAAATTAAAGTTTGAGATGTATCGGCCCAAAAGCACGTCGGCCCACCGGGCAAATGCCCGGTATGCCCGATGGCCAGTCCAGCACTGAGATCGGCTCGCGCTGCATTGGTCCAAACTGAAAAACGGTCCGTCATCCAGACAACCACACAATAACGAGTAGCTCAGTTTCGTTCCGCCTACATTACATTTGCCATTTGATGCTGCGCAATGTTGTGGTCACGCCAGCGTCTCTTTATGAGCACACTTGCAACGCGCCTAAATTTGAAATAACGAAATTTTGGTCGGCAGGAAAAATGAATCGAACGAACCATTCGGTTCAAAAATGCGTACCGAATTTTTAAATTTTATTATATTGTTGTCTGAGGTCAACTTATGACGTTCGCTTGGTTTCTGCATTCATAAACATAAAAATGAAAAGTAATAGGCTATTTTATACCCTATTTTTGAGCCTAGCTGAAAAATGCTGGGTTTTTATGGGCGTCTCGCACTGAAGACTTAGAAGAAAAATGCCCACTGCTGCGAGTGGATAACAGTTTTGCATATTATAATGAGTTTCAACTCACCCGTCAGATTAGGCTTGCTACGGTAGTCAGTGTTACTGGTGTTACACGGTGTTCAGTCGCAACACCGGGTTCATGACTTGCCCACCGCGGCACCGGCAGTGAAAAATAGAATGAAAAGCAATGAAGTAATGAAAAATAAAGGACACTGACAACGCGTTGACAGACAGGACCGAGCAGGTAATATTTAATATGAAACACAGTCTCAACCTTCAAATTTGGTCAGTCAAAGAAAATAAAACAATAAATAGGCCTACCGTTTTGTAGCTCTTTAATGTGTTGTGACAGATTGCCTGATAAAGCCAAGTACCACCTGATGGTAATCTACTAACTCTCCTGACTGCTTTGTCGGACACAAATGTCAGGGCTGGGCGATTTTTTCCCTCAAAAAAATCTGCGATTTTTTATAAAAAACTCAATTTACGATTCGATTATTTTTTTATCAAGTAGAATTTCTATAACTCTCTGTGTTGAACTGATTATAACTCTTTTGTGTGTTATACACAATCTAATTAATACAACTTCATTATTAAAGAAAAACAACAAATCCCAAAAAATATGATCATAATCTATGACAAAAATGCTATTATAAACTAGATTAATGGATCACAAAATCACAATATTGAATAAAATCGGAACATTTAGGGGAAAAAAACATTTAGTGGGGAACATATACGAGACAAGTGTAACACTAAATCTTGTCAAACTTTACACATTGCTCTTTGTATTGTACATTCATGAAAAACAAGATAACAAAAATCAAAAGGATCAATTATTATATAGTCTGGTCTACTATACCATTGAGACATGTTTTAAATGTATAGCACAGCTGTTTAATGAGACAGCAACATATGATAGATAGGACAGAACAAGAAAAGGCTATTAATAATCTTTCATTGCGCAAAAGTATTATGATATGAAAGGCTCTAATACATCGCGGGCCGCGGCACAAAGCGCTTATGCGCATTCCGAGCGCTGAATGATGCGCTTGAAGCCACATGGAGTCACAGCGCGCAGCCCAGCGCTTCAAGTCCATAGGTCGAGTCCGCAGTCCGCACTGAACAGTTCAAAGCACATAGGAAATACATACTGACTCGTCTATAATATACAGTATCTAGCTATGCAATCGTTTATTAAACCTTTTCTTTTAACAGTTTTAAATTTCAATTACTGTGCGCGTGAAGAACAATAGTGCTCTGACTAGTGTTTTGCTCTAACAGACACCCGGTAGAAAGTAACGTCATGATTTAGTTACAGCAATATTCCAGCAAGACAAAGTTGTTTTATGCGAAACCATAGACGTTTATCTACAGATCAAGTATAGTAATAGGAACATTGAATCATCTTTGAGAGAGTTTCATCGTATTGACTGTCGTAACCGAACTGTGGAAACCCTGAAGGAAGATTTGGTGAATGCAAAATGTAAGTTACACTATACTAAAGGGGGAGAAAAAAAAATATCTAAAAAATCGATTTTTGGAAAATATGAATCGATTTAACCGCCAACTTGATTTTTATTTCAAATCGATTTTTTCACAAATGGTGGATTTTGATTGGTCAGATCACATGTCTGTCAATCAAACTCCAAGCAAAGGATGAATTGACGCTAATTTAAAAGTGAAAGTTTGTTTCGTTTTCAAACTAGTGCATATTCAGGGCACAATAACAAAACAGTTCTGTTCCACACTACCACACCATTATGAATGCCCATTCATGCCTGTGAAAATGCACACATTTTACGTTTGCCTTTAAATTAGCTATTTAAAAGCCCCTGCCAGTGACACCGGTATTACCAGTATAAAATATCCTCACCGTCACATCCCTACCATCGATGCACTCGGGGAAATTGTTTTGAAAACGTCCAATGTTGTAAAATGGCAACCGGAATGATTTGCCCATACATGTTCGACCCAGAGTCTTTGTATTGCACCATTCCTGTCAGATCCAATATAGATGGCACAGCACCGTTCTTTACTCTTAATCGGTCTGCAAATCCAGTCTTGTTTACAAAACAATCCCCAGCAAAATGAAGCGAACAGATGGACAATGTTTTACCTCATCAGCTGGAACATCATTAAAAAATAAAGTTTATCCATGCAGTTCTATTGGAATCCAGATGAAGCATATGCAGCAACTTTCTTCCACAACCAGGCACTGCACAATATTTTGTATTGCTCAGTAGCTCGATCCAGTTTGTCATCACGAGGTAGGCATCTATGTTATTTAGCTATGCGTGTAATGTGCGAATTCGGTGGGCTGGGCTAAACCGGCCATGTTGAAGTAGGCGTTGATCTTCTTCTGCGGGGTGGTGTTTTAACCTCTTTGACGTCATATTTCCCCACTTTGAAAAATGAGTCGTTTGCTGTGGCTTGTGTCAATAAAAGGTTTTATTGGACTAACAAGGACGTTTTCAGTTCTGAAACTTACACGATATTCTTATAACATGATGTACCTCTTAGATGTCAAAAGCTCAAGGAAAATTAGATTTCTCAGTTCATCACCCCTTTAGTACTATCAAATAGAAGCTGCACAGTGTTATTCGCACAAACATTAAAGACCATCATGGTAACACACATTAAAATGAAACATTAATTTAACAACATTAAATGTTACATAAAACCCTTATGTACATAACTGATTAGAAAAGAACTAAGAAAACAAAGAAGAAACAGTTAGGCCCTATTTCAATAAAAATAAATCAAACTTTCTGTCAACCAATTAACAGTTTTGCACTGTAGCATCTTTTACCGCTAAAATCATAATATATATTTTTTACAGTGAACAGTGCAAATGTTTGGGTTTGGTCAATGTGAAACATGTATTGTTCTCTGATGAGTCCACCTTCACTGTCTTACTCACATCCGTGGGAGTTACGATGTGAAAAAGCCTCTTGATATCGTGACATAGAATGTCTTCCTGGAAGAGACAGTGGGTTTCAGTTCAAAAGAAAGATGCGGAGTCCCATTTTAGATCTTTGTCAGGAAAAACGTACTCTGGTATTCATATTCATAACATGCGATTTTTAAAGTATCATAGTGTAATGTAGCCTGGATGCCAGCCGCATTTATTCCCACCCACAATATTGAGGATGGGAAGTTCGGTCTGGACTTAATCCGTTGTGAAGCAGAGAACTGCGATCAAGGCATTCGTCGATCCAATTGAGTCCAGAGGCATTGTCTTTTTTGGTTCGTTTGAAACACGCCCCATAATCACAGCCCAATGGAGCAAGATCAGACTCATATTCTTCTGACTAGAATCTGAGTATGATGAACAAAAGTCAAAAGTCATTATTTCGTTTTTTTTCTTTGTTTATGATATCGCAATACATCATCCTTTCATGAAATCATGTAACATACTCTACCTTGCCTGTGGACATTGTTTATTCCAAAGCCGGTGCTGCATAAAACGAGCTTGTGTGAGACGGTAGGCTGTGGTAGGCTAAATTATTTACGACAGCGGTAATGGACAATTTCGTTTCCTTTTTTTTTTCGTTTTTGCATTTTATCCTGACAACAGCCGAAACAACTTAAAAAAGCCTACTTTTTGGTCATACAGATTAGAGGAATACATAAACTGTAAAGGGTCTACTTTTATTTGTGTAAACTCACAATAAAAAGAAAATGTTGTGCCAGCTCTTTGTAAAATAAAGACAATAAACAGGATGCACATTCTGCCACCTTGAGCGTGTCAAAATATAAACCAAAATTCAGCGTAAACTTGCCTCACAGACATGATAAATCTGTCTATAAAAATCTTGAACCAATTGTCAGCCAATTCAAGTGGAAAACAAATTTTCTCAGATTATGTAATCCATAGACATGCAATATCACGTCCACTAGCCTACTGCTGAGATGATGAGTCAGCATCGTCAGCTTAATCTCTGCAACCAAAAACACGAAAGAAAAGTCAATCAGGATTGGAACTAAAACTCCCTGTTTTGGGTAAATTTGTTTCATTTAATTTTTAGAGAATTTTTCATGGAAAAAAAGTTTTTGCTCTGTTTTTCTGAGTTTTTGAGATAAAGTCATTAATTTAAAAAAAAACAGAGCAAAATTTTTTCCATTAAAAATAGTCTTGTAATTCTGAGATAATTAACTTGTTAATTCAGAAAAACAGAGCAAAAACATTTTCCCATAAAAAAAATTATCTCAGAATTCTGAGATAATTATCTCATTAATTCAGAAAAAAACAGAGTAGATTTTTTTATATTCGAAGTGAATGCAACTTGCCTAAATTTGCAATGAGATGAACATGAGTAAATGATGGCAGGATTATCTCCCTTTAACATCTGTGTGTATTTGTGTGTAGGGGCTGGTGTGTTCTTCTTGTCTTGTGCCAAGGGCGAGCAGATCAGTTTTCTGTTTGACTGTATTGTTCGTGGCATTTCCCCATCCAGAGGCCCTTTTGGACTGAAGCCACTCCTGCCAGGTCAGTGCTATATGACTGTGACACGCACAGTATGTGTCATTTTATCAGATTAAAGCCTCATCTGTTGCCAAACTCCTACAGCTTTCAGGCTACATGCATCAAACTCTGATTAGTCTGTCTGTTTTCTGTGTCTGACTATCTATCGGCCTGTCTGTGCTGCATGAGGTACATAGTAGAGGAATGACAGGGAAAGTTAAAGACAGAAGATTACATTGAGGAATATACCTTTCGATTTGAGCAATTTAGTCATTTGCCGCACCAAGCAAACTTAAGTCATTGCGCCACACCAACTTAAGTCATTCGCCACAATTTAGTCATTTGCCGCACCAACAAACTTAAGTCATTCGCCCCACCAACTTAAGTCATTTTCGCCACAATTTAGTCATTTGCCGCACCAACAAACTTAAGTCATTTGCGGACATGGTCTCAGCAATTAGTCATTTGCCGCACCAACAAACTTAAGTCATTCACCACACTAACTTAAGTCATTCGCCACAATTTAGTCATTTGCCGCACCAACAATCTTAAGTCATTCGCCCCACCAACTTAAGTCATTTGCCACAATTTAGTCATTTGCCGCACCAACAAACTTAAGTCATTTGCCACCCAACTTAAGTCTTGTCTTGTGCCGAGGGCGAGCAGATCAGTTTTCTGTTTGACTGTATTGTTCGTGGCATTTCCCCATCCAGAGGCCCTTTTGGACTGAAGCCACTCCTGCCAGGTCAGTGCTATATGACTGTGACACGCACAGTATGTGTCATTTTATCAGATTAAAGCCTCATCTGTTGCCAAACTCCTACAGCTTTCAGGCTACATGCATCAAACTCTGATTAGTCTGTCTGTTTTCTGTGTCTGACTATCTATCGGCCTGTCTGTCTCTCTGAGGTTTTCATATATTCAAATTACATTAGGCCTTTGTAGGCTTTTGTGAACTTTTAGAGAATTTTTTTTAAGAAAACATTCAAAGTTTGTTTTGGCAAACTTTCAGTTTTCATGATAATATCAACTATGTCATGATCCCTCAGTGAAAATGAAGTGTTCTACATTTAGTGTATTTCAAATCTTAAAAGTAGTTTTTTTTAAAAAGATGTGCTTGCAGAGAATATTTTGAACAAAATAGTAGGACACAAATTTCATGGCCCCCAGAATATTTTGTTGTATATCTGAACATGCAATACATCAAAAGAAAGAACAGGCCCTCTGCTTTTAAACAAACAAGCTTCATGTTCATTCTAGCTTCATGCATTCTTTTTATCAAACACTTGAATGTGGGGAAGTTTAATTTAAAAAAAGCAAAATTTTGAGCAAAAACTGAGAAAATCACGTTTTTGATAAAGACTGATTCAGAACAATTATCAAAACATAGATGGAATAGATTCGAGTTCATCAACACTTTCGAATGCTTGTTGCTCATCCTGGGTCGATATATCATTCAGTATATATTTTGATTTAAATGCTGTTGGTCAATGTCAATGTGATCACATCATGTATTATTACATATTGCTTGTTTCTGCATCTTCTTCACATCGGTTTTGATCAGGAGATAGCAAGACACTTGTGAAGTTTGAGATCCATCGGACTAACGGTTTGAGAGATATGCGATTAACAGACAGACAGACGTTTCTGTAATTTATAGATAGATTGTATAGAAAATGCTGTATTACGGTTACCACAGTACAGTAATTTCCACAGAAGTAAAGGGTAAATCAAGGGTAAGGCAGAAATGACATTGACATGGCGACACTATGGCACTGGCCATTACACTGGTTTTCTCACTGGGATTACACTGGGATTTAATCATAGTTTGAAACATTTTGAAAAATTTAAGTACACAAGTCTTCAAAATGTATAACATTGTTTTGTGGATATTTTAATCCAAAATCTTACATATTGTTCTTTTAAAGAGAGTGCCTTCACTTTCATGACCGCTATTTCTTAACCCACTTAAAGGCCCCCTGAAATATAAATTGATTATGAATATGTTAGACTTAAGATTATGAATAAGCTTGTGTGTTCCAATACAATGGCAAAATTCATTTTAGGAGATATAAGCATTCAAAACTTACATTCTCTTACTTCCGCTACAATGGATCACTGGATTTTTATAACATCACCGTAAACGTTCAGCTTCTCTTTACATATTCTGTCCAATCAAATGCTCTCTAGAATCTGAAATGCCCCACCCCCTATGATATAAATACCACCTGGCTCATCCACTCCATCGCTTCCCCTTTATGCCTCCGCTCCTCCGTTAGAGATGCGAGACCGGTGTGCTTCATCGGCCCACCGGCCTCGCCGACTTTCTCTCACGTCCCTTGGCCGTCCTGCTCACCACAATGTCCTACCTTAGCTTCCTGTTTCAGTGAACATTACATCAACGTATCATACAAAGCTCCGGTGTTCCAAGGCACTTCAGTGGGCCTTTAGGTATAGTTCTAAAAAGTGATTTCCACTTTAATAAAAAAAAACATGATTAATTTAACCATTTTACAGAAAAAATGATGTTTTGTTATAGCTTTTGGAGCAAGGGTGCCGCCATCTTGTAATACACATTCACAGTGCATGATGTCACAGTGTTGGTTGTCTAGCATGAGGTACATAGTAGAGGAATGACCAGGGAAAGTTAAAGACAGAAGATTACATTGAGGAATATACCTTTGATTTGGGCAATTTAGTCATTCGCCGCACCAACAAACTTAAGTCATTCGCCACACCAACTTAAGTCATTCGCCACAATTTAGTCATTTGCCGCACCAACAAACTTAAGTCATTCGCCCCACCAACTTAAGTCATTCGCCACAATTTAGTCATTTGCCGCACCAACAAACTTAAGTCATTTGCCGCACCAACTTAAGTCATTCGCCACAATTTAGTCATTTGCCGCACCAACAAACTTAAGTCATTCACCACACTAACTTAAGTCATTCGCCACAATTTAGTCATTTGCAGCACCAACAATCTTAAGTCATTCGCCCCACCAACTTAAGTCATTCGCCACAATTTAGTCATTTGCCGCACCAACAAACTTAAGTCATTTGCCACCAACTTAAGTCATTTGCCACAATTTAGTCATTTGCCGCACCAACAAACTTAAGTCATTCACCACACCAACTTAAGTCATCGTACAATTTAGTAATTTGCCGCACCAACAAACTTAAGTCATTCGCGCACCAACTTAAGTAATTCCCACAATTTAGTCATTTGCCGCACCAACAAACTTAAGTAATTCGCCACGCTAACTTAAGTCATTCGCCACAATTTAGTCATTTGCAGCACCAACAAACTTAAGTCATTCGCCCAACCAACTTAAGTCATTCGCCACAATTTAGTAATTTGCCGCACCAACAAACTTATGTCATTCGCAACACCAACTTAAGTCATTCCCACAATTTAGTCATTTGCCGCACCAACAAACTTAAGTAATTCGCCACACTAACTTAAGTCATTCGCCACAATTTAGTAATTTGCAGCACCAACAAACTTAAGTCATTCGCCCCACCAACTTAAGTCATTCGCCACAATTTAGTAATTTGCCGCCACCAACAAACTTAAGTCATTCGCCACACTGAACTTAAGTAATTTGCCACAATTTAGTCATATGCAGCACCAACAAACTTAAGTCATTCGCCCCACAACTGTAGAGTCATTCGCCACAATTTAGTCATTTGCCGCACCAACAAACTTAAAGTCATTCGCCGCACCAACTTAAGTAATCGCACAATTTAGTAATTTGCCGCACCAACAAACTTAAATCATTCACCACACTAACTTAAGTCATTCGCCACAATTTAGTCATTTGCAGTACCAAACAATCTTAAGTCATTCGCCCACACAACTTAAGTCATTTGCCACAATTTAGTCATTTGCCGCACCAAACAAACTTTAAGTCATTCGCCCCACTCAACTTAAGTCATTTGCCACAATTTAGTCATTTGCCGCACCAACAAACTTAAGTCATTTCGCCACCAACTTAAGTCATTCTGCGCAATTTAGTAATTTGTCAGCACCAACAAACTTAAGTCATTCGCCGCACCAACTTAAGTCATTCCCACAATTTAGTCATTTGCCGCACCAACAAACTTAAGTCATTCGCCCACCAACTTAAGTCATTCGCCACAATTTAGTAATTTGCCGCACCAACAAACTTAAGTCATTCGCCGCACCAACTTAAGTCATTCCCACAATTTAGTCATTTGCCGCACCCAACAAACTTAGTAATTCGCCACACTAACTTAAGTCATTCGCCACAATTTAGTCATTTGCAGTCATCCAACAAACTTAAGTCATTCGCCACACTAAGCTTAAGTAATTTGCCACAATTTAGTCATTTGCAGCACCAACAAACTTAAGTCATTTGCCCCACCAACTTAAGTCATTCGCCACAATTTAGTCATTTGCCACACCAACAAACTTGAGCAAGTTGCTCCTTGTGTTTTAGATTATCTGGCTATAATGCGGAGGCATGCTACCGACCGTACAGCACTTGCCACTGCGCTCATGAATCACTCACTCATCACTCTATTGATTTTTGTTTTTGTTTTTGTTTTGTTTTTTGAAAAAATTAGCTACTATATCTATGTACCTCAGGCAAGACATTGAAGACAACCAACCCCATGACATCACACGCTGTGGTACTGAGAGTCTCTCTCTCTCTCTCTCTCTCTCCTGAAATTTAAATCCCCAGTTTTAAAAGCCCCTGGTATAATTCATGCTGAGATCAGCTCTATGGCTTTTTACTGGGACATTTAAGACACTAACAAGAGTTTACATATTGGCCCCAGCCAATACAGAGTGTTTCACACCTCATCCTGACCAACAAGAACTTGATCTTCTCTCCTATTCTGAGACGACAGGGGAGATCAAGGGGTCAAAGTCACTGTTTATATTTGCAAGCATTCCTGATAACCCGGAGAACGCTGTAACCTCATCCTCTCTCTCGCAGTACTGTAACTGTAAGCAAAGCTGTTCCTGGACCACAGCAGGTGTGGCCATTGCCCTGATACTCAGCTGATGAAAAAATAGAAGACAGCCAATGTTAGGCCATTGCTTTCCTATAAATTAAGTCAGAAAACTTGCATGCAAAATGATTAAATAACTTAGACACATCCGTGTTTATTATGTACCTTAAGATACCTGTTGATCGGTGATGATTGGCAAATATATGACAGCCTCAGTGTTTCTCTCTGGCTATTTGCCATCTCATCCACATGTCTGCTCTATTAATAGCACTTTAAGTGTTAGATAAACACTGAGGCGATCTGCTGTAACCCCCTTACATGCGGTCAATGTGTCCCTGTAGTTTACTAGTACACACAATGTGTATCCATCAGTCGGGCCATAAATTGATAAATATGGATGCAGCAACATCAGTAAATGTTTTAAAAAGCACTGACCCACGTATCATAGGTTTTAAATGGTGATGCTAACCATCAGCATCTCAAACCATCAGTTCAATTAATCATAATCTTCTTAAAGGGATAGTTCACTTTGAAATGAATTTATAATATGTTTTAGCTTACCTCAAGGGCATCCAAGATGTAGGTGTCTTTGTTTCCACAGCATTTTCAATTTTGACATTTTTTGGTCAAACCGGTGTTGTCTGTCAGTCATACACTGGAGGCTAAGGGGGTCCACGTCAAAGAGAATGCACAGAGAAGTCAAAATAAACATGATTTAATGACTTGTAAATGTAATTACACACTGATGGTCTAAGAAACGAAACAAGCAGTTTGTGTGAGAAAACGAACAGTATTTATATCGTGTTTACCTCTTGTTAACAGCTGTCGAACTGATCTGAATCAGATGTCCAACTGAACCGAACTGAGGTTACGTCAGATACGATCTATCTATTCCATTGCGATTTCCTGTATATCTAAACATGTTTAGTGAAAGATAAAACTTCCGAAATCTCTGTGTAAACAATGCGTGAACGTAGACGACGTGAGAGATCACTTCCGGCGTAACGTCTGGAGACGGTTCAGTTCAGTTCAGTTGGACATCTGATTCAGATCAGTTCGACGGCTGTTAACAAGAGGTAAACACGATATAAATACTGTTTGTTTTCTTACACAAACTGCTCGATTCGTTTCTTAGACCATCAGTGTGTAATTACATTTACGAGTCATTAAATCATGTTTTAATTTTGACTTCTCTGTGCATGCTCTCATGTTTAATTTGGACTTCTCTGTGCATGCTCTTTGACGTGGACCCCTTAGCCTCCAGTATGTGACTGACAGACAACAACGGTTTGACCAAAAAATGTCAAAATTGAAAATGCTGTGGAAACAAAGACACCTACATCTTGGATGCCCTTAAGGTAAGCTAAAACATATTAAAAAATAATTTCAAAGTGAACTATCCCTTTAAGCCAAACTCGAAACAGGATTGGATTAATATGGGATGAAGTGGGATGTAATAATTATCAGAGCTTCTCTGTAATGTGAGTCACTTCGGAATCTGCAATTTTAGTCTAATATTTTAAATAATTTTCTGTCTTTTACCTTCTAAATAATATCCTGTAGGCCATTAACCTGACTCCGCCAGATGGATTTGCTCCACATATCCATCTGGAAACCTTCCGTTGAAGAAGTTTTGGTAAGGGGCGAAAATACTGGTTAGCTGATTGGCCTATGTTGGTGATAGACGGGCCAAAATCAACCAATCAGATCAACGAAGCACATGACGTGTGCAAACTGTGCTGCTGCAGGTAAAGGCTCGTTAGCTCAGCAAAGCAACATGTCGGTAAAGGATATTTGCCGTTTATGTAACTACAATTTGCGAATGAAAGGCACCATTTCAGCTGCCCGGTCCATATTTTCACAAGAAGGATGCAAGAGAAAAAAGCATTAGCGAGCGGCTAAAGGAATTAGGACTACCGCTGTCTGCAAAATGTTTAGATCGCGTTTGCTTCCGCTTGATTGCGTCACCTCAACCCGCCTCAAAGCCAACGCTGATTGGACGTTCGTTGGTGAACTGCTCCCAAATTTTCTTTAACGGAAGTATTCATACTGATCTGCGAGGTGAAAACCTTGAAGCCCGAGTATCAGGATGGTCTCGCACAAGGCTAGTAGGCCATTGCACCTTTGTTGTTTTTTAATAAAAAAGGTTATGAAAAAATAAATCATTTAAAAAAGTTAGTCACTGTTAATCATATAAAAAAGGTTAACAGTGACTTTGGCCCTTTAGCACAAAAACAAACTAAATTGCATGCATTTTGCAGAAGAACATTGTTTTAGTTGTGCTCTGTGACTGTGGCTCTCTGTGACTGTGCTGATAAATATGGTTATCCTACTGCTCATAAAATTTGCACTATTAGGCTTAAAAAATATAGGGCCCTATTTTAACGATTCTGAAACGAAAGTATCAAACGCGAAATGCAAGTAACTTTGTCAGGCGAATTTTGCAAAAAATGGCAACTGCTGCGTCTGTGTAGAAGAAAGAAGCAAAAAGTGTATGCGGGTTGTGCATCGATACATTACGGGCAAGCATGTGACCTTAAAATAGCATCTGAAAAAGGCGCCACTGACTTTACACTAGATTTTTCCTGGTCAGTGGCGGAATAGTTTTTTCTGAAACTGCAAAATAGCACTAGGGAATATTTGCATCGCAACACGCCTCCTCTTGCCCGCTAAACCGGTATACAAAATCAATTGCGCTGGGGGCCGAATCAAGAATCTCAAACTGACTAGTTGAAGACGTTACTATAGCTATACTCATTAATAGACACTGTACTTCCTTGAACATAAATTCCAACACAGCGCTACAACAAACATAATGAATTGACTCAATAGATTATGATTTACAATGAACTCTGTTCGAGAGCTATATGGCAATTTATCTGTTCAAATAAAATACATTACTCACCTCCTGAGTGCTAAAAAAACAAACATGTATATACAGTATATATATATATATATATATATATATATATATATATATATAAACACATATATGCATATATGCAAAAACCTTTAAGTCCGTTTGACATTTTTCTTTTAAATGAACATTTCTGTTTTGAATTTTCTGACTCTCAGTCAGAAATCTCTATAAATTTCAACAACTGATTAAAAACCCTTTCATTGCCATTAAAATTACATTACTGAACCTTAACATAAGGAGCCGATAAAAATGTTCTATTTAAAAAAAATGTCTGATGGTCTTCATATATACATGAAGTAATATGAAATATATTTAATAATAAATTAAAGCTAAATAAAAATATTTAAGAAACACTAATAAAAAAACAAAAGCACATGGACCCAAGGTTGAGGATCCAAATGCAGTAATTTATTGAAAGGGTAATTGCACAATCGGTCAGTCAAAATCTAGCATTGATTATGATTAACAAATGAGCATTCAGAAATATAGAATGACACTAGGCTTTACAGTGGCTACGTTTACATGCACAACATTTGTTTTAATCAGACTGAATTCATTCTGATTGATGAATCTGAACTTAGTGTTTACATGACACTAAACATGATCGGGTTGATGAGCACGTCCATATGTCACAAGCATGCACACTCTGCAAATGGTGGTCACACCAAATACCCCAAAATATGAATCAATATTTTAATAGTAATTAATAAATAATACAAAAATCACACAAAAGGCAAAAATAATGGCTATTTGCTGCATTTCAATCAATTAGTAAAATTTGAATTTCCAACTTCCTACTAGGAAAAGAGCCTACTGAGGAAAATACTTCCTACTGAGGAAAGTCAGACAGCATTCCCCATGTTGTTTGTTTACATGTCATATGGGTAAATTGTGTGGCAAAAGGCTTTATTTGTGTTGGCTGTCTGTCTCTTGCAGTTCTTTCTAACTTGCTCTGTCTGTGTCTCAGAGCCCAGTGTGGATGCAACTTCATGCAGGACAGACTGGACCATGAAGCGGAGAGTTGAAACGGAGGCTCAGTCTGTTGTCTCACAGCACAGGTAACTGTCTCCTGTGCCCATCTTTGTCTCACATTTGACCAAAACCCACATTAACCCTGTCACCCCCTTTGATAATTGACATTGAAATGCACTATGCAAACTTAAATGGTTGTAATTCAAGAATGCTTGGAATATTATACACAAGTGTGAGTCTTGTTTTAAAGAAAACAATCAGCAGATTATTACTGAAAGTGAAAGCACTTCAAAAACATTAGAAGTATGAAAAGCTTATAGAAATTTTAATTACAGTAAATAAAATATACTTTATATATAATATATATATATATATATATATATATATATATATATATATATATATATATATTTAATATAAAATAAATATTTTACAATATATTTTTTACTATAAAATTAAGCTATATAATATCTATATATATATATATATATATATATATATATATATATATATATATATATATATATATATATAATAAAGCTATATATAATAAAGCTATATATCTAACAAGTTGTGTTCCAAATTTGAAGATGATATCACAAAAATTTAAGTTCCCATGAGATTTTGTTTAGGCTTATGCCAAAAATCATCCACCGGGTGCCATTGGAGTTCCATTGAATTGAATTGTATGCATTCTGCCACAACAAATTAATAAATTTTCTATCCAAATATTACTTCTGTTCACTAAATATGGAACCTTGAGACTCAGACCTTTCTGACAATATGTGTTTTGTCAAGATTAGAAAAGGTTTTGATAATAAATTATGAAAGATGATGCCCAAAAGGGGGAGGGGCCTACTAGAAAATACCATTTACTATAGGTTCACAAGCAACGTCTAATTTCAGAACAGTTTTCACAGGATGAATTCTGAGTTCGATAAGCTTTCAAATGATACCTAATTTATGACTAATCTACTAATAACTATGTATAATATATATAATATATACCATTATATATATATATATATATATATCTATATATATATATATATATATATATATATATATATATACTTTTTAGAGGACTTCTTAACCTTACTTTTAAAAATATCAACTTTAGCTTTTTTTATTTACAAATGCTTATTGTTTTATTATGAACTTTTAGCACTAAAAAACCAAAGTTTCAATTATTAAAAGTGTGTGCGTCGACTTTTTGTGGCAAAGGTCAGAGCACCTCCTGTAATCAGGGCTCTCAAGTTTTGAAGACAGGCAAGAGTGACATTCCACCCCCCTATGGGGGGGGGGTGTTGTTGGTTGTTGGGGGGGGGGGTCGTTGGAATGTGGGTGTTTCATTAATAATATTAATATTAGTGTTTTTGTGTTGTTATTAATTGCTAGACTTGCAGAAAATGTATGACACATGGCACCGTCTCCTCCTCTAATGGGCCTACCCTTTTGGCCACCTTCTCTGGGCCAGCATCCTCTAACCTAGCCTTTTTAGGGGGCTTTCCTCTCAGGGGCGAATGGAGAGGATGCTCGTTTGCTTTCTACCTGACATCTTTGAAAGACATATATGCAATGGTTAATGCAATCCATGGCCAGGATAATTATAAAATATGATTCTCTAACAGCAGTCAAGTTGTCTTTGTTTGTGTCAAACAATTTGTAGATTCTGTTGTAACATTAAAACAGGAGATCTCATGACTTACTCTGCTCAGTGATATTCGGAGCTCGCAGTTCAACTCCTCTGCGGGTGAACAGAAACTTTGGAAGAGATGTTTGCTGTGTCCGAAATCTCCACTCAAAGCACTATTCCCTACCCCCTATATTGGGGTTAGAGAGCAGAGCACTATATAGTGAGCTCACCAGCATAATAGAAACCACTTCGGACACTACTCGGTAGCTCTTGGCGCCGTTGATTACATCATCTGTCAGCTGGTGTCGATCCTGCTCTGGGCTAAAAATATTTTTTTTTAAATAAATATATTACATTATATTGAGCTTATTTCTCCAAAATGTAAAAACTAAAAGTGATTTCTGGCCGTTTTTGTTATAATACGCTACTCCACACGTGATAATAACTTATTTTTATGATCAGCGCAATGCATGATGGTATGTAGGGCTTAGGATAGTGACCATCGGTTGTACACTACTTTTCCAAATGCATTCTGGGATACATTGAGTGGACTATATAGAGTATAATAATCGGTCACTATACATTCGGACAGCACTACAAAATGGCGAGCTCACTATATAGTCCACTATATAGTGAGTAATGGGGGATTTCGACGCAGCGGTTGTTGCAGAATCACGTGAACAATTCCTTGAAATGCTTTTTTATTGGTTGTTGTGTTAAATCTTACCCAGATACAGTAGTGCTATTTTCTGATTGGCTGAAATCTGTAGCCCTTTCCTTTTTGATTGGCTGATAAGAGCGACAGGCTGCGAGAGCAGGGAGCGCGCGCGCTTGCGTTCCACTATGAGAGTGAAGCGGCTAGAGACAATTTGGGCCGCTGCGGCATATTAAATATGTATGATAAATAGTTTTTCTGCAGTGAGAAATACAATGTGTGGCGGGAGTGCGTGACAAAAGACCGAAATGAGTGACTGTCACGCTCAATGCGTGACGCTTTGAGAGCCCTGTGTAATGACGTTGATTTGTTAGAGGCGCACTCTTGTCATAAATTCATATATTACTGTTCATTCCTAATTTGTAAGAAAAAAAAAAGTGACAGTTAAGGGTTAAAATGTCACTCTGGTGAACCTCAATGTGGAGGATTTACGTAAAGCTTCAGTTATCTGTAGAATTTATGGGTACGCTTCCTTTACAGTCCAGTTACCCATGTAAATACTATGTACTTATTTTAGTAACTACAATTACTGGGTAATAACTAGTACTAACCCTGAACCTCTGAACCTACCCCTGTTCCATGTCCTTACCTTATATTTGCCAGTACTTTCTAGGTAGGTACACTGTAAGCACCCTGTAAGTACTGTACTGTAAAAGGGAAGCGTTACCAATTTATGTTTGGATGATGGCATCAGAAGTTTACATTAGCATACTTTTAAAAAGAGTACTTACTGAAATAATATACTCTCAATTCTCATAATATATGCAAGAATATATGAAATAACATAATATATGCTCTCTCATTTGTCCTGAAAGCTTCCAGCTCCCGGTTCGGCTCTTTGATGACAGGAGATGACTGCAGCATATCTGGTTCATCTGACACCTCAGACACAGATTGCAGCATTAGCAGTCACCCTGCGCCGTGGACCGAATCTGGTTCTGCCCAGCTCTGCAGAAACGCCTCACCCGCAAGCATCTCAGGGTCGAGGAGAAACTCTCCGCTGGACTCCAGGTCCCGACTGATCCCGTTCGCTCAAGGAAGCTAAAAGGAACCGGCCGACAGAACTCATCCGACAGCGGCATTGCGACGGGAAGCCACTCGTCTTTTACAGGAAGCTTCTCTTCCTACAGTGGCAGTCTGGATGCTGCCGAGTCCGGGGGAGGAATACGGCACGCCATTCAACCTGCCACCACCTGCTATCCCACACAAACACCTGTGCACGTGCAAACATGAGTACCAGATTCCCTCCTCGCTACCGATACCTTTATGACTCTCCCCGCAGTCTGCTGGAGATCACCAGAGCTCCAGAGGACAACAAAGACAGTAGCAGATCTCAGAATGATACTGGACTTATAAAGCCATTTGTCCAGAAACAGTCTGAAGAAAATTCAGAATCTCCCGGCCAATCAGATTCTGACTCGGCTCTGAGTCATTCTCTGGAGCTTGGTAAAAGGGAGGAGTCAAAGACAACGGAATGCTTAATAAAAGAGGAGTCGTCTCAGGGATTTTTTTGTAATAAAAGCTGCTGTGATTGTGCAAACTGTTCACTTCCTCCTGCCGGCTCTAAAACGCTCTTCACTACCTGCCCCATCTGCAGAGGACTCAAGGTACACACACTACTCTGGGTTATTATAGTTTAAAACTAAAGCTACGAATAATTGTATTACTTGAAATAAATTAAATATTAACTGAAATAAAATGAAATAAATCTTTCTAATCATTTCTAAATTAAAGATCTTATTTTATTTTGGTTAATGCCTCATTTTAAAATAGTAACTAGTTGCTCATTTTAATGTAGCTTAACTTGATCTACTAAAAAAACTAAAACGAAAAAAAAAAACATTGATATGTAGACATAAAAAAAATTCTTATCAATTTAATATAAATATAATATATTTATGTTATATAATATTTCTGTTTACATTTTCTACAATTATGAACAGATTAAAGGTACAATATGCAAGATTGTTTTCGCCACCAGGGGTCGCTACCCAGACAGCAAACTGACATTGAATCAACATGGAAAGGATGTCTCTCATGACATCGAAACAACGTTGATCTGACATTGATTTGCTCATTAGAATTAACGTTGAACCAACGTCAACGCGGCATTCTTCGAAAGCTAAGTGAAAATCGAAAATTGGTTTGCTTTCATAACGTTGAAACAACATTGATTTCAAGTTGATTTTCCGTTAGTTTTGAAAGAATGACAGCGTCTGACGTTGGTTCAGCAATTAATTGAATGAGCAAAACAATGTCAGATCAACGATTGTTTCAATGTCATGTTTCCACGTTGATTCAATGTCAGTTTGCTATCTGGGTAACCCCTCAATAACAAAGGCGTTATAATAATGACGTATATTCCACATTAAGCGGAATTATGGATCTTGTCGTCAAGCTGATAGATCTTTTATGAATAAGTAAATACATTGATGTTTTAACATGACTGTAGTATGAAGCAGGGCGCGATTGCCAGACTTAAGTTATACCAGTGCCACACGCAACGCGATTCCGCGGATATAAAGGAATAGGGACATTTCATTCATACCGAACTACACGCTGAATTACTCACACAGGTCAGTTTATTACAAGAATTAAACTAGAGGTAATGGCTGCAGCATTGCTTCACTTCAACAGTTTCACTATCACACTAAACGGCATTTGTGTGTGTTGAATGTTGTCAGTTAGGTTGTTTGTCGGCTGTATAAGACTAAGCTAGATTAATATTAGAGAATAACATACAGATCATATTCTAACTTTTCATCATGTTGAACTATATAACATTGTTTATTTTTATATACATTGATTTGCTCACCTGTTTGCTCAAATAACATGCAACACTCACGTCTCTGTCAAGTCGAAGTTAGTCGCGGACGTGAGAGTTCTCGGCATCTCGAAAGATGTTGATCTTCGTTTTAGTCCTCTTTTTGTCTCAAAGGCTGCTTGCTATGGTCCATAATGTTTGAACAAAAACCTGCTAGGGACGCTCATGCTGTTAGCACGCATAACGGGCATAAGCGACCCAGTTGTCCACGTCTGTCGCCATGGTTACTATTGCAGTACCGAGGTCAAACCTAGTGGAAACCGGGGTAACGCGGATATGACTTCATTGACTAGCGACTCCTCACCCCTGCTCACACGTCCCGCTTCCTTGTTTAAAAATCGCAATATTCTTACGATTTACAAATAGTTGGAAACATTTGGGATATTGTAAGTAATCAACTAAAACAAAACATATAACATTGGCCTAGTGGTTTTTGGATATTTTACTGTAAAAATCCTGCATATTGTACCTTTAAGACTGGATGATAAAATCCATACTGTGTTATGTGGATTAGTCATTATAATTATTATGTGGGGGGTGGGGAAGGGTGTCCCTAATTATGTGTTCATGTTTCAGAGTGAAGTGTAGCACTGTGTTAATTTACACCATTGGTTCTTAATTCTGGTTCTATAATAGTAATGAATAAGGGATATTCCACAGCTAGCTGTGCATAAACGACTTTAATGCATGGCATGGAGGCAAAGAACCATACGATGTGAAGCGAAGTGGTTGCATGCGGAGTGCATTCAAATTGTTTAAGGCACAGCTTAGTCGTGACATTATCCTGCTTATACCATGGTCATTTGCCAACATTGAAAACTTAACGCTGTTGATGTCTGTACTGCAATATTTAACCGGAAGAGAAAAATGGTGGTTATTTTCATTAGTTACAGCTCCTTAGATCTAGCATTCTGCCCACTTTGAATCAGACACATAAACTAGTGTGTATTACATTTATTTGAATTAATAAATTAAAGGATTTATTTGAATTAATTATGAGAGAGAGACAGAGTGATGTGTATGTGCTATTTTATTATTACAAGTCACAGGACAGCGTTGATAACAACTTTCTCTGCTCCTGAATGTTTCTGTTTGCACAGCACAATCTCCAAGTGATGTATGCGTCTGTGTGCTTCCATGTGTTCCATCTTTAGAAACAGTTTTATTGCACATCTTTCAGCCAATCAGAATCGAGTATTTAGACAGATCATTGCATAATACAGGCCTACAAATAAGCACAGCAAACGTGTGAAAAAGCACAATTAAAATTTTCCCCAAAGTGTGCAGCCCTATATTATGGAAGACGCATATCACAATTACCTTTTTTATTTATTTTTTATTCTGTGGCAGGAATAAGCTTCCATACAATACTGTAGTGTTGGGAAGTGACACCCTCTGGTGTATTGCAGTAAGAACAGACTCCATCCACTGCATCCAGTTAAGTTCTTTGTGGCATTGATTATGGTGTTATGTAATGTTAATTGATTTGCTCTGTGTGTTTGTTAAACAGGGCACATTTCTTCCTCATCCTGGAGGGACTCTTCTGCCCACTGTGCCAAGTAAGACTCCTTCAGCCAGTATATCTCTTTACAACCTCTCCCTCATTCTGCATATCCCATAGTGAAATACTAAGGAGGGTTTCATTAAGGAGCCTCCATTTGAAAAAGTACACTTTAACAAAGACTACTTATTATGAATATAATTAAGTGTGAACATAATGATGTGTTTTATGGCATTCAATTGCATGTTTATTTATATTAAATTAAATTAGAATAACTTTAGAGTGTTTTTTGACCCACTTTAGCACTTAAGTACATCTTTATAATGTAGTTTTGGTAATAACTAATATTTTATTTAAAATATAGTTAGTGTACTGTCGAATTTACTGACAAGCATTTATGATATACTAAAATATACTTTTATACTATACTAAGTATATACACTATAATATATATATATATATATATATATATATATATATATATATATATATATATATATATATATATATATATATATATATATACACTATTTAAGTTAAATATATACTTGAATATATTTGCAATTATACACTTGTAATGATGATGTTGCAATTTATTACATTTAAAATATATTAACTTTAAATATATCCATCAACACACTACAGTTAAAATTATAATCAAGTATATTACATGTTCTTTAGTATGTTACTCAATACATCAAAATAAGTGTACTTCTTTAAAACATGACAGAAGATTATTAAAGCAATGATTTAAAATGTATGTTAAAGTACACTTTTTATTTGACATACACCCTTTTTTAAGTTAAAAAACAGTCATAAAATTGTTCTCTCTTTAAGTTCACTTAAGTGGCCTTTTATTTTTATTAGTATTCTATTATCTGTAGATATAGTATTTTAAGAGTTGTAGTGCACATTCAGTTGAATTATGTGCACTTCTTTTTCTCAAGGGTCTGGAAACGTTCTGGTTACATATGGTAACCCTCGTTCCCTGAGGGAGGGAACGGAGACGTAGGTCATGACTGAACAATAGGAATCTTGCTAGAGAGGCCAATTTACTTCGAGTGAAACTTAAACAAGCCAATGTACATTGGCGTGCAACTATTTGCATCAGCTGTGCAGCATCGTTAGCGCGGGTATATAACAAGCAGCTGCTGCAATTGCACTTCAGCTTTTTGCTGATCAGAGACAGTAGCAGACTGATCAGCTGGCCACCTCGGCGAGTGAAAGCAGATGTGGCGACGGGACCTACGTCTCCGTTCCCTCCCTCAGGGAACGAGAGTTACCATATGTAACCAGACGCTTCCTGATCGGTCAGTCACTACAACGTAGGTCATGACTGACCAATAGGAATCCCTACCAAAGCGGCACAGCCGCTGCACCCCATCCAGCACCCCATGCAAGCCTCTACACCTAGGACAAGGACGATAGGAGGAGGCTTACACAGAGTGAGTCTAACACTGTTGTTCCGTGATAACCCATACAGTGAGACATTGGATAACACTGGGAAAGCGTGCCCTTCTATTTAGTAAGGAATGCTGCGGAAGCCACTTCAAAGAGTTATGTGGAAAATACATATGGACTAACCCGAAGGTTGTACTGCATATGAATAGCGGGGTGACTTAGCCCAAGCGAAAGGTAGCTCAGTGAGACAGCTCGTGATAGCTCGTCGGCCACGCGGTCTGAGCACACCGGGGACATACATGGCTTGAAGCAACCTCAGATGCCGAATGAGCCAGTGAGACGGATTGGGGAGGGGAGGCCACTGTCTCCTAGAGAGCAGTTCCATCCATCTCTGGGTTGCCCATCCTGGGGCCACTTACTTCTGGCTTTGCCACCCTTCTTTGCGGGGGCCTGGATGGGAAGGGTGGCTCTATGGTGCCATTTAGGTGGAGGCTGCTGCATTGTGGGAGCAAGGGCAGAAGCAGGAGGACACCCCGGCGACGAGCAGACTGAGGAGCCAAGGGCAGTGGGGTGGAGGCAGCAGCAGACTGCCGCGGCAGGATGTGTCTGATGGCCACAATCACAGTCTGCTCGACCACGTCACTGAAGAGGCCAGTCTTCACGGTTAAGGTTAAGGAACCAGAGCTTGTCGGTCTCCTTCATGTCGGCCAGAGACAGCAAAAGATAGCATTCCTGGACCATTCATGTGGAAATTGCATGACCCACCGAACCGGGCAGAACCATCGTCACACAAAGGGCGAGATCCGTTGCGGCACAGAGTTCCTGGAGAACTTGTGGATTGTGACCACCCCTGTGCAGCTCCCTCAGTGTCTTGGCCTGACTGACCTGCAGCTACACCTTAGCATACATGGCAAAGGAAACTTCCCCACAGGCTTTGTAAGCCTCGTCAATAGCCCGGGAAGGAAGACACGTTTCTCTGTGCCAAGTGGAGTTAGGGCACAGCTGCATAGCAGCGGCCCTCTCCACTGGCGGGACACGCATGGATCCATTAGCTGCTCTGCCATCAAGGCTGGTGAGGGAGGAAGAGCCACCGGAACGATTTCTGGCCCTGTGGGCTCCTCATGTACCTCCGGGAAGAAAGGCACTGGAGTGGGTTGCTGAGAACCAGCATGCACCACCCCAGAGACCAATCAACCAGCCTCGAGGGCTCGGGACACGGTGGAGGGTTCCGCTGAAGCCCGACCCTGTCGGCAGCCCGGGAAAGCATGGCCATCATCTCTGCGTCTGACTTGGGCACCTCTGGCACACCCGGAGGAGGCAGTGGCTTTGAGCCGTCGTCGGCGGAGATGTGTGACCCACCCTGCCTCCAATGAAGCGATCGGCATCTGGTTGTCGCAGGGACAAACCTTCACCAAAGGAAATGACTGGTACACATCTCGAGGATGGTCCAGCACGTCAGTTGGTAACTCAAATGGCTGCGGAGTGTGAGAGGAATGAAGGTTCCTAGCAGGTTGGTTCCCTCGAAGGAAGCACGCTCACCATGATCCTCAGGTCTCCCGTGTTACTGCCCGAAGGCAGATGCTTGGGGACTCCACCCCTTTGCAGGAACGAGAGTCTCGACCGCAACTCCCAGATGGTCATCTTCCCACAATGGGTACATGACTCATCCACGAACGCTGACTCAGCGTGTTCGAGGTCCAGACACACGAGGCAGCGATCGTGACCATCCCATGACCCCAGGTAACGACAATATCCAGAAACACACAGATAGAACGTCGTCTTGAAAAAGAGACTTCTCTCCTTGGTGCTGGAGCATGCAGGGGAATGGTCACCGCAAACACAAAGAGGAATGTGCACCTGTCTGTGCGCTGTTCTCCTCGCTGGTCTTACCAGCCGTGAAAATGGCTGTTGAGTGCTCTCACCGCACACCTTATCAGCTGTGAAAACAGCCTTTATTGTTTTTTGCTCAGTTTTAAAGCGAAAAACAAAAAAGGGAAGAGAGAAGAGAAGACCGCTCACATGGCTGTGCTGTCACACCCGCACCAAAGTGGAGAGATCCACAAGAGGCTTACAGATTCACTCTGTGTAGTCAGCATTCGAAGTGCTTGGGTCTGAAGAAAAAAGCTGAACTGCAATTGCAGCAGCTGCTTGTTATATACCCGCGCTTACGAGGCTGCGCAGCTGATGCAAATGATTACACGCCAATGTGCATTAGCTTGTTTTAGTTTCACTCGAAGTAGATTGGCCTCTCTTGCAAGATTCCTATTGGTCAGTCATGACCTAAGTTGTAGTGACTGAACGATAGGGGACCTTGCATATTCATTAAAGTAATACACAGTACATTTTAATATAAATAATTGAAAATTAATTTAAAGTGAGATGTATATGTGAGGAAAGTACAGACATACTCAAAGCAAAAGGTGTTACTTCAGCAGGTGAATATTCAGCCACTCACACTGGACCAGCCACCAACCAGGAACCAGTGGAGATCAGCAAGTTATCTTTGACCAATCAGGATCTATGGAAGCCTTTATCTAAACATTCACAGACCAATGATGAGCGATCTGAGGGATACATCTCCTGTCTGTCTGATCTCCTGGCACACTACAATCCTGCTGGGAAATCAGTCAGTAGCAGCGTTTATGAGGCAATGTCATCATCCAGACGCCCCGTTCAGACAGTACACACTGTCCTCTATGAGAACTGCCTCCAGTGCAGGAAAGGAGAGGAAAACTGCCGGCTGCTTAAACTCACACCTACATCCAGAATTTTTGCCCAGGATCAGAGCAGAGAACTGAGTAGAAACAATTCGAACATCCCAGAGTCGGTCTGCTCTTCCATTGAGTATCCCAGTAGGCCAGTCTCTCTGCAACGAATACCTGAAGAAGGTAAGACAACGTGAACCCCAAACCTCTCACAGTGGACTTGGTCTTATCTCTAACCCAACTCTTTTGACGACTAAGTCTTCTCTTCCTCATCACTCCAGAAGTCTATCTAATCGTATTAATCATTAGCGTTTCTCTTCTGCAAAACCCATTGAAAGCCCAAAAATGTTTGTTTTCCATTCGTCACCTTCTTTGAGGATTTGAATGGGTAAAGTCGAACTTGAAAAGCGAGTTCGATACAAGGTTGATGTCAGAGATGCTTGTGTCAAGATATGTTGTTTCTGACTTCTGAGGCTAAAATGCGATTTAAAACAAGACATGATTTATACAATGGAACATTTTTATTCATTTTCAAAACTTACATTTCAACAAAACATAACATTAGAGAACAAAAACACTTTTCATAAAAAATAATAAATAAATAAATAAATAAAAAAGACAAGAAAAAAAAAAAAAAAACACTGGAAGAGAGAGCAAGCATCAAGCCAGGTCAGAAAAGTAGCACATTTCTTTCCATAAAAAGAAACTTACTTAGTTACTTTTTATGGAAAGTAATGCATTATTCTTACCTCTAGGTAGTTACTATTTGTATTGTAATGCAATACTTTTAATAGTAACTTTTCCCAATGCTATTTATCCATAATACACAAATAAAGACATCATCTAGCTCCTTATTGTCAGAAACATCATAGTGAAAAGGAAATGCTCTAACATGATACGATACTGACAGTTAAACTTATGACAAACTGCACTAAAATATGTATTACAAGGGTAATACATGATGAATAATTTTGAAATGGACTACAATACATTATTGAGCACTGTCTATAATTATGTTTCTGCGTCGAGTGCTAACCCTCTGTCATTAGTTTTAATAATTGAATTGTTTCTAGCCATGATTAATTTATCAAAAAATAATTTGTACATTTAGGATCCAAAATACTAACCTCTTGTAAATGGTTGAGGGAGATTCCAACTCATATTGTAGTGTATTTTTTAAGATTTCACCAAGAGCAACAATTGGGCTTTATGCACAGCTGCACTACTTCCTGAACTTAAGCCAGCTCCTTGTTTTCCTATCTGCCATAATTGGCCAAATTGATTAATCCAGGGGCACGTTCGAAGTTCAAAACGCTGTGCAACATTTTGCTGACGGTTTCCTGAGTTGAACGTCATGTTTCCTGGAAACGGTGTGCAACGGGGTTTGAGATATGTTTTCTCTTGTTTGGTGGGTGTGTCAGAACTGCAATCCAATCAGCAGCAACATGTATATAAAGCACGGGGTATTAAAGTGAACTCGCACAATGGGTTCAAGGAAAATAATTTACAAATGTGTTCAATGCAGATCGCTATATGCAACAACAACTGAAGATATTAGAAGATATGTTTGTCGTTTATTGTACATATTGTACACGTTTATTGTCGTATATAGGATGATAATGTAGTTTATTATATTTTTTAGCTTCATTGCAAGTGTATGACATTTGGTATAGAAATAAACAATGGTAAGTGCTTTTCCTAAAAATGAGAAAGAAAATAGGTTATTAAAACATTATGAAATACAAATAAAGTTAGTGTGTGAGGCTAAACAGAATGTGTTTTAGTCTGAATTAGGTAAGATGCGTGCTTTCAGTTTCCACAAATCCCTTCATTTGATTGGGATGTTCTCTTGTGTTCTGGGCAAGTGCAGTTACTGTAACATCGGGTATATTTTGTAGTATTAAACACATATTTATACCGACTTAGGCTCCATATGCAACTCCTGCGTCATCAGAACTGGGTGTTTAACGCATCACCGTTTCTGTTTAAAAAAAACACGTTGTGCAACGTTTTGTCCGGGCTGAACGGCAGCCCAGGTGTGCCTGACATCAGTAGTCACGGCAACAATAATCAGACACACCTGAATTAATCAATTTGGCCAATAATGGCAGACAGGGAAACAAGGAGCTGGCTTAAGTTCAGGAAGTAGTGCAGCTGTGCATAAAGCCCATTGGAAGGAATAGTTGTTAGATAAATATAATCTATATTTGATGTACCTAATGCTAACTCTGTCACTGTCTCTGTCTAAAAGAACTTCACTGTTGAATCTCTCAGAGCTGATTTGTGTGATCAAAATGGTAATAGAAGTTGAACCAAGATCAATAATGTGCTAATGTGTATTTGGGATGCATTTATATCTAAACTTTGGGAAATACTAATTAAATATTACATTTATATTAAGGCCAGTATGATTGCCGATATTATAAGTCAATATGCTTTGACTGTTTTTAAAATGACATTCATCATTCAAGGCCATTTTATATTTTATGCAAATGTGTTAATGCAAGCACTTCATTATAATTCATAATTGAACACAAGTACACAATTTCACAAGCAGTCTTAGATATGTTCCTCTACACTTGTGAAAAAGAAGTACTCATGTGCCCTTGTAGTGTACTTTATCATATTTTTTTAAACTGCACTTGCAGATAATATAATGTTGATGAAATAAAAGGCCACTTATGTGTACCTAAAGAGAGAAAACTTTCATCATTGCTTTTTAACACACTTAAGTACACTTTTAAAAAGTGCACTTTGTAATAATTTCAAACTAAAAGGTTTTACTTCAAAGTACATTTTTTAAATGATTGTTTTAAATATCTTTTGTCATGCTTGAAATTGCTTTTTATTTCTTCTAATTTTCATTTTAAACTATACATTTACATTTAATTGCAGTTAATGTGCATTAAAATAATTTTCAACCTTTGTGAACTGAATGTAAAGTATATTATTTTCATAAGTACTTTTTAAAAATTAGGCTAAAGTGTACTTGTTTCTGCAAGCAAGATTAGTAATTAAACCTCCAGCATGAACATTTAAGAATAACTTGCCCTACACTAGTTTACATTTATTTTTTTGCAATCACTAACACACATTTCTCAATACTTAAGTCACTTTTTTAAAACTCTTTTTAAAAACTCTTTAAAAAAAAACAAGTTAAAATTTTAACAATACAAAAATCAACAAGACAAATAAGACAAATTGCTGTGTTAGGTTTTGAACTTAAGTTTAACAGTTTTAAAAGAGAAAGCAAACATGTGCAAATTGGCCTGTAGGTATATAGAGTATTGGTGGTTGTTGTGTTTAAGTGAGAAGTTTTTTTGTTTTTTGTTTTCATTTGAAAGATATAGTCATTGAATGCATTTTGTCCCATAGCAATAATAAATAATCCACAGTTTAGTACCCATAAACTGCTGTTGTGATCACTGTTTGGAGAGTTCTGAAAGTATTGAGAATTGTGTTCTAGTGATTATAAAAATAAATTATAGTGCTTTAATATTATTGTGTTTCTTGCTCTTTCTGACCAAAATCTACAGTATAATTATTCATGCAAATCAGCCATGAAAACACAATTTAAAGAAGACAAAACATACCTGTGTCACTCATACTGTATATTCTGACCTTGTGCTATGATTATCTTGTGCAGATAACAAAGAGAGAATCTGGGGAGAAAAGGGAAGAACAGATCCTGCCTATGAAATTATGGATGGTCGAACAACAGAGAGGAGCCCAGAGGTGAAGATATTCCTTTTAAAACTAAAACTATTTAAAGTCACAGTTAACACAAAGCTGAAATAAAATGAATATAAATATTAGATGAAAAATAGATGAACTGAAATAAAATAATAACTTAAAAATATAATAAGTCTAAGATGTAGTTGTTCATGAGTATGTCATTGGGTCTCATTCATGAAACATTTGTAAATATACGAGTAAATATGAGAGTGATTTGCGCGTAAAGAGACCTTCCCGAAAACTCTTCTCCTGATTCACAAATACTTCGTAAACGTCAGATGTGATTGTGAAATGTGTGTGTGTGTGTTAATGAATTCCAACCAGTCGTAAATGGGATGCACGTGCACGTTCATTCTCAATTACCATAAATCCCGCCCATTATATCCGAACTGACATATATCTATATATATATATATATATAGGCATATAATAACATGAATGCGAATGAAAAAGAAGGATTTCTCGGATGCAGAAATTGAAGTTGTATTATCAGAAGTTTATTCAAAACACCACATTTTATTTTCAAGCGTACATAGTGGCGTATCAGGTCCTAAAAAAGGAAGCTTGGCAGCATATTACAACAGATGCAGTTAATGGAGTTTCATCTGGTTAGGACCGCCATCGATCACCAGGGGCCTCATTTATAAACGTTACAAAAGAAGGCGTACGCCGCCTCTACACAATAGTTAAGCAAACTTGACGGTAAAATGTGCGGTCCTTCACGCAAGCTCTGACCCAGGCGTACGCACAAAAATAGGTGAGAAATGAGAAATGGCGACACCATCGGCAGATGGAAAAAAACACGTGAAAGTGTGTGAAACTGTCGACCGTTGTGTAAAATAAATGACTCTCATAAATAACACGAAGACTTCACAAAGCAAGTCTTACAGCCTACACGAACACCGTTTGATCGATCTGCAACAGAAATGCAAATTAACACATATTTCCAAAAAGTGAAATATGTTCTGCAATAGGCTATAGGCATGTTATGCAATTTATCCTCATTAATAAGATGGTAAACAAAACGAAATAATGTACAAAACTGATACTCTCGCCAGGGACGTGCACAGGAATTTTGAGGGCAGTTGCTCTGACCTGAAAAAGGGCACCCCCTTTTTCAGTTCTGATGGTAGGCTACAGGCAACTACGCATGACTATGATTGCGAAAAGGGAACATTAATTACAGTAGGGAGCAGAATCTACTGCTAAACCCAGTGCTGATCCTGACCTCCCGTGGGGCCCTGAAGCAACATTCTGCTAAGGGGCCCTTCTACCTGATCTGAGATGCCACGAGCTATGTAAACCATTTGCCATTGCCACACAGTCACACCTGACACTTCAGCGCTCCCAATACAATCCTCCCCTCCTTTAAACACAACAGTCAAAGAATAAGTACAACAATAACAGAATGAGGTACAAACAAACAATATTTATTGAATAGAGTATTTTTTTATAGAACGTTAAGATAACAAGTGAATATTAACGTAAACATAAATAAGAAGAAAATAATAAAGTATAACCCTGAGCTTTGGCTTTTGGGATTAACTTTGGTTCTCCCTACAGCGTGATTATTTTTGGCATCAGTATGATTTTTTTTTTTATTACGCATATTGAAGCAATTCTTGATTTATGGTTATTTACTGAGGGATGTGCATCCATATTGACCAGTATGCCCAGTTAATCAACATTTAAAATTCAATATAAAGCATATAAATCAATAGTCAATGTCAAATTGGCAATACATTGCTTTCTGTCTTGCATAATTAGAGCAGTTGTTTGGAGTTTTTAACTACACTGAGACTAGATAATCAGTGTCTTTATAATGTGTACTTTGATTGGGACTACCATCATTCACGTGCATGTATTGTACAGTATGTCTGGTCTCCACATATTTCTGCTTGAAAAATGCGAGTTTCATTTCGTGCACGCGCATATGAACGCACCACAACACACGCGATTTTGTAAATTTGTTTATTTTTGATAAAATAACGTAGCCTATGACGCTATGTCTCACCCATTCAGAAAGCTGCAAGAAATTACATTTGCGCTGAACTATTTCCTATTTCCAAGTAGATTATAACCGACATCTGTAGCTTGTCAGATGCAGAATTAAATGGGTGGAAATAAAATGCCCCATCACAATGCGTAATGATGCATATTAGCTGATCTTGCGCTCTTAGAAGATGTTGCGATTAAATGGAAGGAATCGGAATGAACGCATCATCTTCACAACAAAAGGTGTGGAAAAATATATTATTTATTCAATAATTCCCTCATTGTGCAGTTTATTTCAGTGAGGACAGTCTTGATTTCGCCCAACTCCTTGGCCACCTCTCTAACTGAATTAATGACTAGACGCTTTTTTACTTCTGAACTTTCCTTTGACCATTTCTTTTTTATTTCGGCCACAGTCCGAGGTTGTGAGGCTACAGCATTTATGGCGTCTCCAACCGTTTACCACTCAAGTGCCTTTTTGGCATTAGTAATGCCCACACTGTGCCCTCCAAACAACATTTTTCTCCTCTTTTCCACCTCGCAAACGATAACTTCTACTTCACATTGAGTGAAGTTACGTTTTTATTATTTCCTCTCTGTGTTTAGCATGATTTCGCAATCGATGAATATTAACTTGTGGGCGTTTCACGGACTATTTATGGGCAACTATGGGCGTGACATGAAGCCGCAAACGCTGCGCTACATTTAGAATTGATTGTGATTTAGTAAGGAAAAAATACGTAGGATGTGCGTTCGCACGGTTTTATAAATCCGAATATTTCTGTGCGTACGCACGTCCTATGTTTCATCTGTACGCCACTTCTGACGCAAATCCTACACAAAGTTTTATAAATGAGGCCCCGGATCTGCTATTACTGGCTCTCATAAAATAACTCTATATAAAATATTTTTTCAAAATGCTGTTTAAATATGTACCCGATTAAGGTGAATTAAAATGCAGCCTTATTAATGAGCAAAACGTTCCGATGTTAAGCACACCATTTACGCGTGGCTGGGAGGAGGTGTACATTTCTTGCGTACATTTCTCATACATTTATTAGTGGCAGCCCACTACATTATCAGCGCTGACCGCCACATATTGATTTCTGTGTTTTTTACAATTTAAGATGGGAAAAGTTGTATTTGACTGCAGAATTGCGTGCAGGGCATATTCGCAGGCTCCCTCCCTCTCTCTCTCTCTCTCTCTCTCTCGCAAACACATCGACAGCGGAGCTGTCTGTGTATTGAATGGTTAGTAGCGCTGCACAGATCCACCCAACATGCTGTCAATGAGGAGACCCACCTTAATAAAAAGGTTAGCAAGCATGTAAGAAGCCTAGCTAATAAGGAGAGCTATGTTCACCTTATAAAAACCCTGTCACCGCGCTCGCCACAGTGTTTTAACACTGCGGTAAAATCAGACACGTCGGTAGAAAAACATCTTGTCTCCAATTTTTGTTCAACGGGTCTGGTAGTGTCACATTTCAGTTTGGCCAGGTAACATTTATTTTCTTTGACTGGCAAGAAATACCAGCTACCATGGTTATTTACTTGTTATGGATTGTCTGCGCAAGTTTGCCAGATGTTAAGTTTGGGCCGGTTTAATGCACATGCTCAGTAACGTTTGTTTATGTTGTCACTGCTGAAAGCGTCTATATAGTGTTTGGTTTTGTCTTAGTTTAAATGTGGTTGTGCTATTCTGTTTTCTGGTTGATCTGCTGCGTGTTACCTTTTAGATTTAGTATTAATGACTGTTTGTTGGTCTTCATCATTGTGCGCTCATCACAGCCACATGGTCTAATGTCAATAGTGCTTGCAATGAAAAAAAAAACATTTATTTTTTTCCCTTCATCTAATGACTTGTGCATCAAAGGTATAAGCGATATAACTGAATACATAAATACAACTAAATGCCACATGCAACAGTGTGTTATTAGCAGGCAGTCACCTGATTTGTAAAGCATGGCTGAACCTGTATAGACAAGTTACAGATTAAACTGGTGTGGACATGTTACTTTTAAACAGGAACCGGGACTAATGAAGGTGTGTTTTTCCATAGATGAACATCTTACTCTTTCTCTCTTTCTGTGACAGTTGGAGGAGGGGAGCGGGTTCTGAGCTCATAGACGGCTGTGCTGCTTCACAAAGGGTGTCTCATCATCTTACTGAAGGTGAACTCACTTTGCCTGAGGTCTGTGGTGTTTTCTGTAGATGTGTGTGTTTGTGTTTTTGATGTGAGTCTGATCTGTACGTTTCAGGTGGAGTGTTTGCGTTTGCAGTTGACGGATCAGTGGTGACAGACAGGCTCAGAGGAGACGCAGTAACATACGTGAATATTCCCACCAGCCCCATGTCCAAAAAACAGCTGCATTACATGGAACTAGAGCTGCAGGAGTCCAGCACGGCCATCAGAGGTGCAAAACAAGCAAATAATAATTAGTAGTGTATACACATGTATAGATATAGTATATGGAAGCTTGTTGCCGCCACAGAATAAAAAATAACAAAGGTCATTTTGATGTTTGACATTTTTTTCCTGTGAGGAAGTGGCGGGCACAGGCGAGGTAGGAGAGAGATGGTGGAGAGAGAGATGTCAGCTGGTCCAAGGGTTAGATCTGTGCAGAGGTGGAAGAGGAATGTTGGTGTAGGACAGTGGCTACATGCAAACAGGGAGCTTGGACCAATTGGGACCATACAACTGCACATAAGATCACCTGGGCAGAACTTTGAAAGACAGAACCAGCTAGACTCAAGTTTCTAATCCAGTCAGTGTACGATGTCCTTCCAAGCCCAGCCAACCTTCATTGCTATGGTTTAGCTAATATCCCAGTATACCCACTGTGCCTGGTAAGAGGTTCCTTAGAGCACGTCTTGAGCTGCTGCCCGAAAGCCTTGGGAGGTCCTGTACAGGTGGTACAATGGCAGTTGATGACACCATCTGCATTGTAATCCAATAGAGAAAACATCAGCTTTATCAGGGTGGGAAAGAAACATCAGGTGGCTGCTAGCCTCGGCTCATGATTGGCTGCTGGAGATTTAAATTTGCTGAAGTTTCCAGAAAACATTGCAAGGGTGACACTCAGCCCAGATTTGGTCTTAACATCTGACTGTTCCAAGCAAGTGGTCATGTTGAAACTTACTATGCCTTGGGAAGGCCGGATATGGAGGCCAATGGGCCAAGTATCTCAAATTTGCAGATTTGCCCCTCCAAAGCATGGGTGGAGGGGCTTTGCAGGACAGTCTTTATATTGGACACTCAGTCTTTTTGGTATAGGGCTTGGGCGCTGCATTGCATTCTGGGATGTGGCGGCCATGTTGACAGCTTCACAAGCAGCTGAGGCCCTGTTCCCAAATTCGCGCACTTCACGCGGACTTGCGGTCCGTGGACTTAAATTGCGCGTGCTCGCTGAGTCCACGAGTCCGTAGGCTCGTGGACTGATGTTTCTCATTTGGCATTTTAGATGCAGGCTCCACGCACTTTAACTACCCAGGAATCCTTGCGAAAGGCCAATCAGACAACAGATGGGAGGAGATTTCACTCACGGACTGGACATGGCTGAGAAGAGAATATTTAAGAGTTTAATTATGTTTTTTATGACATAGGCATACATTTTACCAGTTGTTACTTACAGTTTATACAAACATATTATCGACCAGTGGTTGTATTCTCAAACGTAATAATAGCTGTTGAATATACGATTACATTATGATTCATTACATAAATAGAACCGAATGAGTGAGTCATATAAACGTAGTATAAATTTTGAAACCTATACATTTTCTTAACCCTTGGTGTTATGTTACGGGTCAATTTGACCCGCTTAGATTTTCTAGTTGTTGGAAATACTGGTTAACCCATATATTTTTCTTGATATTTTGTGACTTTTTCTCATTTATCCTCATGAACATGCATGCAAAGTTTCAACATGCTGGTGTTTTTTGACATATACAAACATAATTACTATTACGTTCGTGATGTTCGCGGGTCAATTTGACCCGCATATTTTAACGCTCTAATGCAACTGTACCGACCCAAAATAATAACATTTAGTGGTTATATTTTGTTATTTTATTTTTTTACTACCTTATGAAGCTAAAAAAATTGCTTTTCCACACTTATTTCAATACAGAAAAATATTGTTTCAGCCACAGATGGTAAAAATTACCTTTCATTTATTTTTTCAAGCTACCTGAAATTTTAATATTAACCCTTTGTTTTTTTTTCTTGATATTTTGTGACTTTTTCTAATTTATCATCATGAACATGCATGCAAAGTTTCAACATGCTGGTGTTTTTTGACATATACAAACTAAATTACTATTACGTTTGTGATGTTCGCGGGTCAGTTTGACCCTCATAGGCAGCTATTCAAAAGCAACTGTACAGACACAAAATAAAAACATTTATTTTATGTATGTCAGGGCATAAACTCCAGTTCTAAAGTGTAAGTGTATCTAAAAGTGCTCTAACCCTAACCAAACTTGAAAAAAGCTAAATCATGGTGTTCAGAATTAATTGCAAATTACAAATGAAAATCTTTGACAGACACAGATAGTAAAATAAGCTCTCATTTTTATGCAACTTTTTGACTTCTTGAATTTATTTTTAATGAGTTAAGTTTGTTTCATTATACAGCTACATTTAATTGTTCAATTATTATGTTCTATGCACAAAAAAATATTAAAAAAATATGCAAAACAAGTCAGCATATTGTTCATTTTCAAATTTTGTCAAAACAAAACATTTTTAAAAAATGGTTAAAACACATGTTCATTAAATCATATCTTCAGATATATATTTTTTGGAATATTTGAAAAATTTTGATATTAAAAGTTTACAGTTTGAACCTGAATCTTTGTTGGTTTTCATAGTGTAATTTTTGAGGAATTGTATTGAATCCAATTAGGGTCAATTTGACCCGAACCATAAGGGGTGTACACAGAAATCCAACATAACACAAGGGTTAAACTCGCCTGTGTAAAAATTTAATATAATGTAGGCTATTATTATGTACAACTGTATTTATCATTTACATCACCATGTACATCTTATTGTAATGCCCAGGTGGCATATACAATTATAGAACATTAAAAGCAGGCTGTTTAGTTCACATGGATAAGATTTGGGAAAATAAAAATAAATCCTGTTTTCGATGCTAAAGACTGGAATTTTTTAATGATATTTTTGTTTATATCATTAAAAAGAATTATTATATATTTCTAATAAAGGGACTGATGAGATGATCTTTGAGTTTATTGAGCTCCGTATGGAGAGGGATAATGTTAAGGCTTCATCAGGCGCGAGGAACGAGTTCCTGGTTTCCGTGCTACGTGAATTCGAGTCCATCCCAAAAAATACCTCTCAATGCACCCTTGCGGACTCACGCTAAGGGCTTTATAGGTCTGCACTACATGACATCACTCGAAGTGTGGACTCTGAGGAAGTCCAAAAGTCCAGAGTGTGCCATTTGGGACAGGAGTTGGGAGAAAGAAAATAAATAAAGATGTTAAAATCCCTAAAAGCATGCAGAATTTACCGGGATACGTTTAATAGAGAAACAAGGGACCGGTATGTGGATGAAATGGCACTTTTAACGGGTTGGATCCATTTGAAATTTCCAACAAACAGTGGGAGCACAGTACGTTACGCTAACTTAATCCGGACAAAGGTAAACTGCGCTCCACCTAGCTGCTAGGTTAGTAACAGTTATAGTGCTAACAACCATTAACACATGTAACATACTTTTAACTATGTGTTTCAATAGTGTAGTTAGTAACGTTAGCTGTTTTAAGCAAAACTCAAGTTAGTAAGCAAACAAAGCTTAAAGATGAACTGAACTGAAAAAAATCGACGTTGAAAATGTGTTGTTTATGACAGTTAAAAGAAAATTACACTAAACATTTTAATAAAAAATATTAATATAGCTTTTTTTAAGCAACGCAAAATTGCGCTTGTTAGCGCTGGCAGTTTCGATGACGTCACTGGCATGGTAGGACCCGCGGAGCTGCATAGACAACAGCTGGAGGTCCTATATACACAGACGAAAATGAGCACTTTTAACGGCATGGATTACGCATTTGAGCCCGTGAGGGACAGGCCGGTAGTGTCTGACTACCACCACATGGAGGACGATCAGTTTCAGGCTCCACTTACAGTACAGGATCGTTTGGGGGAAGTGACTGTGGGCGCGAGCGCTGTGGAGCATGCATACTGCACTGGAGTCGATCTGTTGCAGAGAGGTCAACCTGGAACATTTATTGATCGGCGAAAATGAATCATCATGCACCTTTCATTTCGGATGCTGTTCGGTGAGAGAAACGTGTTGGAGGAGGCTATGCTGTCTCTAATGGATGTCCGAGCTGAGACGCTGAGCGCCCCATCAGTAGCAGGGTATTTCATCAATAGGCGACAAGGCTGGGCTAACTTGTTATACTTTTCTCAGACTGTTTAGATTAACAGCGTACTGGCAGTTCACTCTATGGGCGAGGGTGCATTTAGGAAGGAGAATCCCATCCTCTACAGTGAACTATACATCAGGAATCTTTTCCCTCAGTCGAATTATCAAGGATTTGAGTAACGTTAACGTGATGCGTTGAACTTGTAACTTGTGTAAATAAAACATTTGATGCAGACATTGTCAGACGTTTCATGTACTCATTGACGAAAGTACATATCTCTAAATAGTGTGTCGCTAAAAATTCTGTTTCCTCAGCCATGTCAGCGCAGCCTCAGACTGTTTACAAGCTACGGCTGTTCTGCTGGTGCGGGTAGGCAACGGAGTGGCTTACCATGCCAGTGACGTAGTTCGAATGTTGAAATCCAACATAGCGGCGCCCGTGTAACAAAAACAACACTTTCAATGTACCATTTTATCCCTTTTAACAAATTCTGCCATTTTAAAAATTGTGCCAATGAGAATACATAAAATACATCTGTTATATCACCTTTTTTCAAATTTCAGTTCATAGTTCATCTTTAAAGCAAGAGGGTAGCAACAAGACAACAGTGACTGACAGGCCCGATTAAAGGGCTAATGTTAAGGTTATGAGAAGATTAAAATAAAGACAGCGGGAAAGAGCTCAAGTACGTGATAAACGCGGAATAAACATGAGGGTTGTACCGTGTAACGTTACTAACTACACTTTTGAAACACATGGTTAAAAGTACATGTGTGAATGATTGTTACCACTAACAGTTACTAAACTAGCAGCTAGTGTGGAGCGCATCTTAACTTTACCTTTGTTCTCGGATTACTGTGTCCCCACTGTTTGCCGACTCTTTGTAGAAAATTTCATATGGATCCAAACTGCTCGATTTAACATATCCCACTAAATTCCACAACCTTTTAGGGATTTTAACATCTTTTTTCTTTCTTTATCCCAACTCTGCTGCTTCTCCTCGTTCAACTTGCTGGTATGTTTACATGCACGAAGCTGCCAACATGGCCGCCACGCCAGTAATGACGTCACGAACGCCCAAGCCCTATTCACGAGTTCGCATCTTACATATAATTATTATGATAAAGATTATGCGTACTTGGCGTGCTTTACCGGGTGGAGGGCTCCCGAGCTCGGAATTCTCACACAACACTAAAATATCTCAGACTGTTTGTCAAAAGTGCAAAATTGCAACAAATAGCCTACAACATTGCAAGAACGAAATATACATCCAATGTAAAATGCATGTAGAACATTTTCTCAAAAATACTGATTGAACTTGGACAAATAAGGCCATGGGAATTAACGTTAGTTGTTTCTCCATTCTCCAAATCTGCCGTCACGTCTTGCTATATAATCATAATATGGCTGTGTCAACCCACTTCTGTACGTCAGTGAACGGTTAGCCGCAAGATGCGTGATTAAACAACAGGTGGCGATAATGGCAAAAAAATGAGTTTGTAATCTAAGAAGAAGAAGAGATATCCTTGCATCGACGCAAATTCGCGCCAAGGGAGTAATCCATCAGCCAGAAGTTGAAGCTGCCTCCGGGGCCGCCATTGTAGCGTACTATCACCTGCTGTTAGCATCCCATTCGACTCCCGTTCATTTTGGCGTCACTTTGACAGCGAATAACTTTACATCTGAGGTGTCCGAAGACTCCATTTATCCATTATTTATTTCTAAAGAAACACGACAATGTACAAAAGGCTCCATTACTTTGTATGTTACGTTATGGCCACGCGTCATAATCCACTCGACTGTCCGTCGCACAGTAGAGAATTACCGTATAGAGAGCCTAAGTCCCTCCCCTTCCGGTCGACCACCATGGGACCTTATTTCGGAAAAATATTGTATGGTAGTCAATGGCGAGAAGATAACAAATATTTGATTTCGTTTTAAATTGATCGCTGAATTACACCTATGATGTTTGTCAATTTGTCAAAAAGTCAGAGAAAGCTCGCAGTTTGATGTAAAACTGTTGAGATAGAAGACTGTGAAAATACGTAATTACAAAGACTACAAATCCCAAAGGCGGCACATTTTCTCTCAATGAATGAAGCGAACTTTACTGAAGCTATGTCATTGTTTCTATAGTCTTCCGTTATACATCGTAACGTTCCACGTCATGAGTGTGTTGTTCCAGACTGCACACACACACAGCAGCTGATCTCGCTCGTTGTTTCGCCTCCCGGGAGATGTAGTTCATTGAGCGATTTTCACATAAAACTAAAAGTTACTCTTCTGTTTTATGACGAACTTGCGACTTTCTTGACTTTCATAATTATCTTTTAAATTGACAAACATCATATGTGTAATCCAGGACACAGTTCAGATGGAATAAAAAGATAAGTTATCTCTCGCCATCGACTCCCATTCATAATTTTTCCTAAACAAGGTCCCATTAACTGGAAGCAGAGGGTGGGACTAGGCTCTCTATTGACAGAAAGAGAAGCTCACACAGCCTCGCAGGCAATCTTTTACTGTCTAAAGTCAGCCCATGGCATAAATAGAAGCAAAATGACAAAATAACTAATCAGAATACTTACCAAAAGTTGCTCCAGGTCACACTTCGCCGTCTCTGTGCACGATTAAAATTTCTCTTGGCACAGCTACTATAAGTCTGTCAGTTTGCTCACGTGACATCTACGTTGTCAAGCTCAGTTTAAGCCTGCGCAGAACGCTTGGCTATCAGGAAGTGAGTGCCCATGTTGAGCTTCAACTCTCTCCGTTGAAATCAATGGGGTCGCTGTGTGTCCATTTCTTTTACTGTCTATGATTCGCGCAGGCTTAACAATGTAGCAATGTAGCTTTTGCTCGCGCTACACCACTACTTGCTGCAAAAAGTAGTTACTACAAAAGCTACACTGTTTAAAATGCAACTGAGCTACTGCCAAGCTACTGAAAAAGTGTCAGTTGAGTTAGTTGCTATGCTACTTGTAGTTAACTTACTCCCAACACTATAGCCCATCTGACAAAAACAGATTTTTACTCTTTTAAAGCAAAATAACAATAACTGAAGCTCAAATAAAGTAATAAATGTCACTCACTTCAATGCAATGTCTCACTATCTGTGTGTGTTCTTTACTCCAGCATTCAGTGTCACATGATCCTTGAGAAATCCTTCTTCTAATATGCTAATTTGCTGCTCAAGAAACATTCCTTATTATTATCAATGTTGAAAACAGTTGTGCTGCTTGAGTACTTTGTGGAAACCGTGATCATTTTTATTCAGGATTCTTTGGTGAATAGAAAGTTCAAAATAACAGCAGAAATATTTTGTTACATAAATGTTTTTACTGTCTTTTACTCAAGTAGATAAGTTCTAAACATTTTCAGGCCAACATCAACATCTGTCTCTTGTTCTGGTTCTGTTCAGGGAAAAGCTCCAGTAAATACGCTCAGATTGACATCGCAGCGACCCAGGCGGCTCACAGAGCAGGTACCCAGCATGCACTGGGGCGAGAGGAAGGGCTTCAGAGACTGGAGCAGCAGAGGAGAAGACGGAGGACTGAAAGAGGACTGAACTGAGGGACACTTCATGATCGTCTCTTGCTCTTAGACAAACTGACCAAAACACTACAACTATGTAATGACAGTAAAACACAAAAATAGTGTGTCTACAGAAGTTTCCACTCATTTTCTCAAATAGTTGACTGTGGATTTCACTATGTAGTGAATAGAGAGTGAGTGTGCAGTGTTAATCAAAGCATATACACATGTTTTAAATACAGTAATGTATACAGCTCTCTTTCACACCCACACACACACTGCTTAGATGAACATGTTAATCACACATTCAGTGTACAATGATAAAATATCTGTATTCTCATGTTAGATGAATATGTGCAATGCACAGAACCAAAAATGCATTTTTTTATTATTATTAATTTATTTAGTTTTAAAATGCTGAATATTACTTTCTAGTTGCATTAAATATGCTGCATTTACTTTTTAGTCTTTTGTTAACCTAAATTGAAGTCTACTCATGTGAAGACAATATTTTTTTATTAAATTACTGATTTTGTATTTTAGATTAATTTTGGAACCAGACAATCATGCATTGCAGGTGTTCAGTGTCCTTGGTAGATCACATGCTGTATTTTCTCATAGTTTCACCACTGAAGGAAGTGAACAAAGTTTGAACCTATAATGCTGCTGCTAGATATATTAATCAAAGTTTTTCTGACAATAATGCTGATAATAATCGTTTGTTTCTACAGGTGTAAAATAAAATAAAAAAGAATGTTCAATAGGCCCACTGTTCTTATTATTATTATTGGAGAGGTTAGTCTAAGTTTTATCCGGAGACGCAGTTATATTGTCTAGCCGCCAGAGGACAGTGTGAGGCTTTAGAAACGGCTGTAAATTAAGGAATAAACCTGTTATAAACACATTATTGTAAAGCTGGTGGAGACATCTATTTTAGATTATAGAATCATCTAGAGCGTATTCCTGGTGGTTGTCTTCCAAGAGAAATAAGGAACACTGGAGTTTGGCGAGGATTTCTAAACGTAGATGACCAACAAAGTAGGCTAGGGTGTTTTAAAGAAATTTAAGGTGTCAGAAAGTAGTTTTGATATTCAATTAAGAGACACTACCGGTCAAAAGTTTAAGATCGGTAAGAATTTTTATAAGTCTCTCCTGCTCACCAAGGCTGCAATTTTTTGATAAAAAATACACAAAAAACACAGTAATATTGTGAAATATTATGACAATTTAAATGACTTTTATATTAATATATATTAAAATGTAATTTATTCCTCTGAAAAAAAGCTGAATTTTCAGCAACATTACTCCATCTTCAGTGTCACATGATCCTTCACAAATCACTCTAATATGATGATTTTATGCTCCAAAAACATGTATGATTATTATCCATGTTGAAAACAGTTTTTTACATTTTTATTTCATGATACTTTGGTGAATAGAAAGTTCAAAGAACATCATTTATTTAATTAGAAACTTTTCTAACATTATACATGTCTTTACTGTAACTTTTGATCAATGTAACTCATCCTTGATGAATAGAAGTATTGATTTCTTATTTATTTCCCCCAAAAATAAAATACAAATTCTTACTGACCCCAAACTTTTTAAAGGGTAGTGTTTAATGTAACAAAAGCTTTCCATTTCAGATAAAAGTTGTTCTTTTGAACTTTCTATTCATCAAAGAATCCTGAAATAAAAATGTAAAAAACTGTTTTCAACATGGATAATAATCATACATGTTTTTGGAGCATAAAATCATCATATTAGAGTGATTTGTGAAGGATCATGTGACACTGAAGACTGGAGTAATGATGCTGAAAATTCAGCTTTTTTCAGAGGAATAAATTACATTTTAATATATATTAACATAAAAAAGTCATTTTAAATTGTCATAATATTTCACAATATTACTGTGTTTTTTATGTATTTTTTATCAAAAATTGCACCTTGGTGAGCAGAAGAACTTCTTTTAAAAACATAAAAAAAATCTTACCGATCTTAAACTTTTGACCAATAATATATATAAACTTTATTTTGTGAATGTTCTCTTTTTATTTATTTAAATGTTTTAAAAACGTCCATGGACGATTTAAGATGACGTTGTGAGGACGTTATTAAATATACGTTTGGCCTACTCTACTGGAAGAACGTTTAGCTGTGAAAGCATTGAGAAATTATAAGTATGAGAAGAAAGAAGAAAATATGTTGCCTTTTAGCTCGTAATTGGATGGCATTGATTTGCACTGACAGAAATATAAAGGCACAAATTTAAGTTTTAAATCTGCATGGCAAGCAACGTGATAAAGGTGACCTCATGGGATTATGGGGCATTTAAGAAAGAAGTTAAGAAAAGTCTTAAGATAAGAAGTTTGTAAGAATGTTCCTATGGTGCAATTCAATTTTAGAAGAAAAAAAACATTAAGTTCTAAAATATTGTCCTTAAGAAAATGAAAGGCTTTGGAGTAATTTGATTGTAAAGGCTGTGGCCTATATTGATGAAGACTCGACAGTCCGTAAACTGCCTGTAGATTACCGTAGTTATCATAATACGCGCTCATACTGTCCTCGCGACTGGCTTTAGGGGAGTTAATCACTCAGCGCTATGATTTTACTACATCTTGTTCAAATATTTTAAAAGAGCCTGTCTCAAGGTGCAGCGGTATTCCCCATTCATTTGCTCCGTATGCTATTTTGTTGCGCTCCCACTACATGCGTCCTGTGTGCGCTGCCTGCAGAGATGCTGCGTCTCCCCATCAGCTCCTTAGTCCAGGGCTGCGTCCGAAATCGCACTCTCTTCTGGCCTAGGTAGCCTACTTATACTTTGTGACCGCAAAAAGTATGTTCTATATAGTAGGCTATGAGACATGTTCTATTGTGTCATCACTTATATTAGCATCTTCAAGATCAGTTACTGGACAGACTAGGCCTACGCAATCATAGATTGATAGAGAGGTGAGTTAGCCTAACACTAGCAGACTGTAAATCATTACTCACTCTGAATTGTGTCCATCAATCTTAATGATACAGCGAGAATGTGTGTTTGTGCGCGCGCGTGTGTGTTAATGAGGGCGAGAGTGTTCTGGATTTTGCGTGGGCAATTGTAATAGATTCAGCAAAAAAGTACTGCATAGATCTGCACAGAGCATAAAAGCAATTAGGCTACCCGAATAAACATTCCCAAACAAACACCCCCCCCCCCCCACACACACACACACACACACACACACAAATGACACAACAACCCGACTAAACACCACTCCTACACCACAACACGTTCACACTTCTGTCTCCTGAGAGTGCAAGTAAACACAGCTATTATTTTTGAACAATAAAAATGAAGAGTCAGCTCCCTGTCAGCTCGCTCAAGAAACTGAATAAATGAACTCACTCAACAACACGGACAGATCATAAGAGCTTATATCTATCTCCTTTTTATTGTGCGACATCTTTCATAAAGCATTTCTCTGTAAATCTTATTATTGATTACCGCAAAAAAAATTATATTGTATTATATGTGTAAAAAACATTTATTTATTTGTATAAAGTAAAGGTAGGCTACTGTACTATGTTACATAGGTCCCATTTAAAAAACAATACAGTGTCATGTCAGTTATGAATAAGGGAGGGGGAGTATGTGTAAACATGATGATTTGTGCTTTTTCTATCAGTCGAAACTCGTGATGATGTGAGACTTCTCCTGTCAGGAGAACGCCGCTGCTGTAACCACGACAACGCTTCCACTTGGGCCATTAGATGTCACAGAACCACACGGTTGCGCGGAATCGTGGTGGGCGACACCTGTGCGCTCTCTCTCTCTCTCTCTCTCTCTCTCTCTCTCTCTCTCTCTCTCTCTCTCTCTCTCTCTCTCTCTCTCTCTCTCTCTCTCTCTCTCTCTCTCTCTCTCTCTCTCTCTCCTCACACACACACACACACACACACACACAGAAAGAGAGAGGGGCTGTGGTCGGTTTTGAACATCGCTCCTCGCCATAGGTATCGTCTGGGAATAAGAGCATGAAATTGGACACAGAGACGCGCTCTCGGACTCCGCCCCTAAATAACATCATCAGCGTCATCATATTCGGAAAGAAATTACTGGAGGGCACGAGAGAGGACGCACGCGGACTGTCAACCTGCTGTATGCGTCGCGCCGAACCGTCGCGTTTATCCATCACCTCTGAATGTAAGTCACATTATTTCATTTATTCGATCAGTAAGTTTATCAATGTGTTTATTTGCTTTTAAATACAGTTCAGAAATGGTGCGTTGTACAATGCACATGATGCATCATTAGTGTTATTAAGAGTATGAGCAGACAACGTTGTGTTGGATCAGAACTTATATTCATTTATCAGACTATTGATTATTTTGCCTTTGTCATTCATGTTTCGGCACATAGAGCTCAGAGGTCATGAGAATCACAGGTCTGTTGCATGTCGAGACAGACTGTGATTATTCAGGTATGACAGCCATACCCCCCTTTAATAACAGCATGATAAATTACAGCATTATTAGAAGTGACATTGCCACGCATGGAAAAATGTACTGATGATGTACTGACAAATGACTGGGAGAGAGAGAATGACAAAGCAATGAGCATAGTAAGGGTTTGGAGAAATACATATGTTTATTTATTGAATTATTTACCTACATTTGTCCAAATATCAGTATTCCCAAACCAAAAAATAAATAAATAAATAAATAAATAAAACCAACTCAAATTATCCATTATTATTATGTTAACTATTAATTGTAATAATAAGATTAATATGTATTATTTTCAGTATAAGTAAAACAAAATAAAGACATATTTAGTAAAGCTAACTATTTGTACTTACCTACTGACTCAACACTTCCAGTTTTTGTACTGTTAATTTGTATATTTTCCAGCCACTAAGCCTATAAATGCTTTAATACAATATAAGGCCATGCTAATATGCTTTAAAGGAAATACATAAATGAAAGACCTATTTTAATCCGACTTCATGACTTTCATTCATGCTAGTATTTTAATATCCTGATCATTGATGAAGGAATAATCTTGACACAGTGAGGAAGAGAAGACTTTTAAATGTGTTGTAACGCTGGCAGGAGGAGATCTGAAATTAAGCTATGAAAGTTCCATTCAGATGTTCAGAAGCATTGTTATGTGGTGATCGAATACATTTTAGGTCTTCAGAAACCATATTTATAGATAATAATAAGTCAAAATCAAAACATTTGTGTTCATGGCAGTCAGTATATGGCACAGGCAGTAGTATCGCTGTTGAAGAATTTGAGCTTTTATTTTGATCTTATTGTTGGTTATATAAGGTTCATGCTGTGAAACTGCTGCGTAGGGCACGAGAGGGGATGCAGACATGCTTTTGACATTGTGCCGTTTCACTGTGACCTTGAAAATGCAGACGCAGCTGTGAGTAAGAGCAAGTCAGCAATCGCAGATGCTCACAGATTCACACATTTACTTAGTGCACTTGGACATACGTATTGCACGGGCACTGACCTGGCAGCATAGATCTTGTTGGCTTTGTGTGATGTGTGATTAACCCCCACCCCACCCTTTCTCTGTGATTATTTTTCTCAGGCTAATATGAGGAAGCCTCTGGTGTGCTGAAGGACATCTGGATTCCACAGATTTATTGTACAAGTAGCATTCTCAGCATGCGCTAAGCCTAACCGTAGCGTAACAAGAGAGCACATGAGTGTTGAAACAGAGAGAATGGCCATAGCCTCCGACGTGCAGCACAGTCAGATTGCCTGTGCCCGCCAGCGCTTATGGAGAAAACTCAGGCCCGCGCGGGTGATCAGCCTCCTCATCAGTCTCGTAGCAATAAGTGCAGTGGCCTTCTCATGGCGCTCTACTGCTCAGTGGGAGGGGCTTCAGAGCCACGCCCCACACAGAACACTGCTATCCACACACCTGGGTTACCACAGCAACCTCTCGGAGGACACGCCCATAGCCATGCGCTCGTCCGCAGAGTCGAACGAGAGTCAAGGGGACTATCCGACTGACCTGTTCAGCCTGGAGGACCGTCGGCGTGGCGCTGTCGTGTTACACATGTTCGGCATGATCTACATGTTCATTGCCCTTGCCATCGTTTGCGACGAGTTTTTTGTCCCCGCGCTCACGGTCATCACGGAGAAACTCAAGATCTCAGATGACGTGCGGGCGCCACCTTCATGGCGGCCGGGGGCTCGGCTCCTGAGCTCTTCACCTCCGTCATCGGCGTGTTCATTTCCCACAGTAACGTGGGCATCGGAACCATCGTCGGCTCCGCTGTGTTCAACATCTTGTTCGTCATTGGAATGTGTGCTGTGTTCTCGAAGGAGATCCTGAACCTGACGTGGTGGCCTCTTTTCAGGGACGTCACCTTCTACATCAGTCGGCCTCGTTATGCTCATAGTTTTCTTCCTGGATAACTACATCACGTACTTGGAGAGTATCAGCATGCTGCTCGTCTCACGCCTCCTGATGTGCTCTTCATGAAGTTCAATGGGACGGTTGAGACTCTTGTCAAGAGCGTCACGAACAGAAACCAAGTGGTGGAGGTGGGAGGCTCAGCCAAAGGTGAGTTGACGACATCTCTTCCTTCCTCTGTCTGTCCAACCACTGTAGACCCCCTGCCCCATCCCATTTGAATTGGGGACTGGTTAAGTAATTCTCTAGGTAGGATTAGTGAAGTAATAGGAGAGACCACATTGACCCAACCAGCTTCCCAAACCCAAAGATACCAAAGTCCAGTGGATACGCAGAAAAATAAAAAATGATTAGGTCTATTTATTTTTAACTACGCAATAGTAATCTTGTATTAGGCCCTATATACCAATAGCCGCTCTCAGCCCTTGAGGTCCTCATTGCAGTCCACACATTGATGGCGCTGTGTAGGCCAGGGATCCACAACTTCTGTCCTGGAGGGCCGTTGTCCCGTAGACTTTTATTATCTGCTTAATAATATGTGGACAGTGATTGAAAGGTTATTTGGCCAGACAGCAGGATTTGGAGCTGGCGGCATGCACAAGAGATCCTGAGGATGATGAAGAAACATATAAATTCTAAACACACAATACTGGACCCGAGCTCAGAACTCAAATGTTGCCAGGCAACAGGTAGAACTTGTCTTTATGGCATACACTCAGATACCTATGCATATCATGCATGACTGTGAATATAGTTTTCCTGCAGTTTCCCGTGTTTTGGTTTTTGATTAAGGCATAAGCTCTTCATTTGTGATGCAGTCGTCATGGATGCAGCCAAAATAATCCTGCAGGCTTTATGTAGCGTAATCCATTTGTCTCTGCTATTGCAACGAGGCCTTGACTAACAATAATCATAATCTAATACCGCGTTTAACCTTGAGCCTAATCCCTAACCCCTGCGGTTGCCAAAGCATCTTCAAGCACCACACGAGAAGTTTTACAATTTCCAAAGGAAAAATTTCCTTAAGAACCTCTTGACACGTTGTTGACGTCACTTTGTTTACCATTTACATTTGTAGATCAATCGATTCCAAACCGTCGCACTAAAATTTCCATGACAAACATCCATTGAAAAACAGCACTTTTGTCCACAAAAGAGCTAAATCTGGGAAATATTGATATATTGACCATTGTTTACGTCAGATTTCGCCTGAAAGATCTACTCTCCATCATTGTTTATTGTAAAATGATGCAATCTGAGCACCTGTTTGGCGTTTATGTTTTAAAAGTAAAACTGAATACGATTGTATACATTAGACTACCACAAACAAATGAGCCCACCTCCTTTTATTTTTAAAAATAGGGCAGAAGTTGTTTTTTTTTTTACATCTTCAGGGGCATGCTCTTTGATAGCACACGTCTATTTGATGTGATGTTTACAATACGTCTATAGGACGTTTCCTGTCAGATGTCAAAAAGACGTTTAGAAGATGTCTTTAAGATGTAATGATTTAGAATGCATGTTAAACTGACATCTTCTAAACGTCTATTTGATATCTGACAGGAAACGTCCTATAGACATATTGCAGATGAGCAAACACTCTTGAAAATGCGTCTTCCAGATGTAAACATCACATCAAAGAGACTTGTGCTATATAGCCATTGTCATAGTAGTAAATCTTGATGGCAAAACTTTAAGCCAATGCCAAGACGATTCCAACAGCGTGTGTGCTGTTTATCTTCCACATGTGCACATAGAGGTATTTTTATGATAATGTACTGCTGTCTGGACTCGGGCTGCATGATATATCATCTTAGATACATTGTTTTAATTAAAGGGATAGTTCACTTTGAAATACATTTTTTGTATGTTTTACCTTACTGTACCTCAATGGCATCCAAGATACAGTAGGTGTCTTTGTTTCCACAGTAGTTTCAATTTTGATATTTTTCGGTCAAACCGTTCATGTCTATCAGTCATATAATATAGGTCTATGGTCACCACCTTAAAGAGCATGCACAGAGAAGTCCTCATTAAACATGATTTAATGACTCGTAAATGTAAGTACACATTGATGGCCTAAGACAAGAAATGAGCGGTTTGTGTGAGAAAACGAACAGTATTTATATTGGTTTATTTTACCTCTTGTAACCACAGCCAAGTTCAAGTGAGTCTGAGGGCGCGGGCGCTTTGTGGCCTTGGTAACAAGAGGTTTTGCTAGGTTTTGTGTGAATTTAGATAATAAAAGTTAAAACTTGTGTGTTTTAAATTTTTTAAATAAAACACCAACTTTTAACATCATGCAATTAATATTTTATAGTTTTATTTTTAAAGAATGGCTTAGTATATGTGGCACATGATGCAAAAGTATGTGTAACAGCTTTCTCTTAGCCCTCAGATCATTGTTAAAAACTATGATACTAGTCAGAGAAAATTTCCTTTTTAATCCTCAAACTTGAAACATAACTTCTTAAAACTTTTAGTATTGGATTCATTGGATTCACTGCATTTATTATTATTATTTTTTTATGATAAAGATGTTATCCCAAAAGCATGTCCATTCCAATATACTTCTGCTTGTTCAGGCACCTTCTACGTCGGGAATTATACATGCAAATACATTTAAAATGATGAAGTCTTAGCCTACTTACAGGTTGTGGCCCAACAACTGCTGCCTCTGGTTTTAAAGTTGGAACTGCTTCATGTTTTAGAAACAGTTTCTTGTTGAATCTGGTGTTGAATTTGTGGAGATTCTGGAAGCTGTCTTCCGTAAATGCGCAGCACAGAGAGCTAGATTACGATCGTCACTTTCAGGAATATAATCAAACATAAATTGTATCCATTGTTCGTTGAAGTATAGCATCCGTGAGAAGCTCAAACACAGAAGACCTGAGAGCTGGGTGAACACAACTCAGTCGACGTGCCGCAGAAATGATGCGCATGCCCTTTCCTGCATATTCCGGAGGGAGGGTTGATACCATAACGCATTAAGCATTGTGTCTGCATACCTACAGAAAATTGTGCTCTCTGAAGACAATCTAAGAAGTACTGCGTAATCATACTTCCGGTAGCATGGCGACAGGTGCATTTGGCATTGTGATTTCAGATTTAGCGTTTATTATTTTTTGTAATGCATATCATTCAAACAAAGATTTCTGTGTTGTTTTAAAAATGTTGTTTTAATTTTTTATCTGAAGAATGTTGTGACGTGGTCATGGTACCTATTCGGTCCAGGCCCTCCATCTCAAAATATCATTGCCGAAAAATTATTTATCATCCTATGCTATGTTTTTTATTGTCAGGTGCATTCACCCATGTCCAGGTGCTAATGTGGGAGTTTGACCTTGCTCGAACAAAGATTGAGTTTTGGATTCCAGATCATTCTTGAATGAATGAAATATTGCTGTTGTGCAGATATGACCGCCAAGACAGAGATAATATCAGAATCAGACAGAGCTATATTGCCAGTTATGTTTACACATACAAGGAATTTGTTTTTGTGATAGGAGCTTCCACAGCACAAACATAATGACAGTGACAAGACACAAATATTAAATGGAGCCAAATGATCAGCATGTCTAATAAGATACCTTGCATCGAAGATGGCGTGGTTGGGGTGGGTGCTGAGCTTTGGAGAAGGGAGTTTAGCTATTGGGGTAGCAGTGTGGAGAACGTGTCATGGATCGGAAACACGCAGAGGACACTGAGGGCTCAACGTTGGAGAGACTTTTCCAGCATTAGGTGGTTCGGACGATTTATTTGAAGACTATTTTAATGTACAAGTTTTTCATTTTGTGCAGGTTTACATTTTGTGCATTTAAATGTAAGGAGTTTATTACTAAAACTATGAATTAAGGTGGTTACTTAAAAAATTGTAAACTGGGTTTTTTTTTGCTTTTGTTTTTTAGCTTAACAGAAACATGGTTAGATTCATCAGTAAGTGATAATGATGTAAAATTATAACTATAACTATAACACCTAGACCTAGGAAGGATCGCAACAGACAAGGAAGGGATGTCATTTGACGGTTGACGTATGAAATGTCACACTACAGGACTGTGTGACTCAAAATTCTTCTGACACTGACAGAATTTTGTCTGAGGTAAAATGTGATCGCAGCGGTCATTAATCGGTTGTAGGTGAACACTTCAAACTAATTATCAAAAACTTCAGATTTTAGCCTAAAATCAGAGGAATTTTTAGGATTTGCATAACTTGTCTCAGACGGCCAAATTGTGTCCAAAATCTCAGTAGTGTCATGGGTTTTTCAACTATGGTTATAGCCTGGTTGGACTCTTATTTAACTATGAGAGTTCAAAGAGTAGAAATTGATGGGAGTTTCTCAGGGATCTGTCTTAGGCCCAATTTTATTCCTCCTATACATAAATAAGATGCAACCAGTTTGTAATTTTGTAAATTGATGACTGCTTTACTGGTTTCAGATAAGGATGCTCGGCAAAATAAGAGTAATAGTGGGTCAAATATTAATTAGTATCAGTCTGTATTTCCTCACCCTCATGTTGTTCCAACCCTGTAAAACCTTTGTTCATCTTCGGAACACAAATTAAGATATTTTTTATTAAATCTGAGAGCTGGATCACTCCTGCATACTAGTCTATAGGCTTCTTGAGGAATTGAAATTTGCTGGCCTCGAAAAGTTATTAAAGGCATGCCGAACACGTGACATTTGAAAGCTGTATTCAGCGGGAAGAGTTTTCACTGCAACGGTGTTCCAGCAAAGCTGTTTCCAGCAGGAATTATTATCACAACAGTGACCATTTGAAAGCTGTATACAGTGGGAAGAGTATTATCGCCGATTATTTATTTTTGCCTTTGACATTCTGAGTTAACTTTATTTGAGCGTGACCTCGCGCTGTGAAAGAGTTGTGTAAATAAAAGTGCACTGGTCCCAGTATTCGCTGACCCTGTGTCTCCTTCCATCACCCACACATAAAAAACCTGTTCACAAACAGCATTGGCATTGGTTTACGTTCTTGATCAAATCGAAAAAATAACATACATGAAAAGTATATATACATGAAAAATACATTTATAAAATGAGTACATTTACAAATTCAGGTCCAAAATGTTTGTACGCGTTTGTCGTAGACACGAAATAGCATAACTAAGTGTATAAAGCCAGCGCTGGCATTTGACAAAACTAAAACATTACATCTGGAATTATACAGGCAAATACATTTAAAATGATTAAGTCTTAGCCTACTTACAGGTTGTGGCCCAACAACTTGCTGCCTCTGGTTTTAAAGGGCACCTATTATGGAAAATTCACTTTTACATGGTGTTTGAACATAAATGTGTGTTGGCAGTGTGTGAGCAAAACCACCCTAGAATGATAAAAATCCACCCAGTGTTTTTTTTTACAATCTCAATAAATCATATGCACTGTCTCAGAACGAGCTGTTCTAAGATTCAGCTCTTTGTGACGTAGAATTGAGCAAGGGGTTTGATTGACAGTGTGGTTGTGGCCTAGACCCCGCCCTCGGTGATCTGTACACACCATCCTCCATTGTTTCAACGACAGCCGGTAATGTCTCTTGGAAACATAAGTGTTCTGTCGTGGACTCGTGGGTTAATCCTGTTGTTGTGGCTTAAAAGTTAATCCTCAAGTGTGGATAGTCGTCTACTGTTTGCGATCCAACGTCACCTCTAGTAAGTGTATTTTATGATTTTTGAGCAAATAGTCATTTCAGTCTGTCAGCCAATTCAACAACAAATGCGTCTAAAGTTGTTGTCGTCGTAGGATGTCTGTCTATATAATTTAAACCTTGTTTGTATAGTGTGTAACCACACATTTATAAATATATATATTTAAAGATATTGTATTAAAAACTGCATATATGTTGTTGTTCTTTAAGTTAGCCATCTTCTCACATTTGCCACAGAAGCATCTGTATGACACATATAAATGTAATTTCACTTGTATGTAGCAAACTTTATCACAGAATGTGTATGTAGTTTCAAAAATTGCGCCAGCGTTAGTGTTTGTGTGTGTCTGTGTGTGTGTGTTGCACATCCATACTTGCAAAAAGACACGATTACGACTCTATAAGTACATAAATGTATCAAATAACCATACCGAGACATACTGGTCCATTCTCATTTGTGTTTATTCTGCCGGAGTCTCTTCGTACTATTTATATATTCCAATTCAAACGTACGCTGAATGACAGACAAAACAGCGCGTCTCTCACTCTCCCCTTCTGCTTAGACCGACTGCCATAGGTATCAAGTTACGCCCTCATCCAAAGGCAGGGCGGGGATATGCAGCTCATTTGCATTTAAGGTGGTATACACCCAAAACAGCTCATTTTTAAACAGGCCCCAAAATGACATTTTCAAATGGTTATAATAAATTAACGGTAACACTTTACAATAAGGTTCATAGTAGTTACTACATTAGTTAACATTAACAAAGAATGAACAATATTTCTTCAGCATTTGTTAATATTTGGTAATGTTAATATTCAACATTTACTAATACTTTATTAAAATCTTGTTAACATTAGTTAATGCACTGTGAACTAACATGAACAACAATGAACAGCTAGATTTGCATTAACTAACGTTAACAAAGAATAACAAATACAGTAACAAATGGTTAGTTAATGTTAGTTAATGCTATGAACTAATGTTTAATAAATGAACCTTATTGTAAAGTGTTACCAAATTAAGCTATGGGGTATTTTGAGCTAAACTTCACAAATACATTCTGGGGACACCCAAGACCAATATTACATGTTGTAAAAAGGGGCATAATAGGTGCCCCTTTAAAGTTGGAACTTCTTCATGTTTAGTAACAGTTTCTTGTTTAATCCAGCATTGAATTTGTGGTGATTCTGGAAGCTGTCTTCCGTAAAATGCGCAGCACAGAGAGATAAATTACGATCGTCATTTTCAGGAACATAATCAAACATAAATTGTATCCATTGTTCGACGAAGTACAGCATCCGTGGGAAGACCTGACAACTGCGTGAACATAACACACTCGACGAGCCAGAAATATGTCCATGCCCTTTTCTGTATTTTCCGGAGGGAGGGGTTGATGCAAATGTATGGGTTAGTGACGTCTAAAACCCAGCTGTAGTTACAATCAGAGTCGTTTTGTAGGCATTCAACTTCCTGATTAAGAGATATCTCTGCTTACATTGAACTCTCACCGCTGCAACTTTGCAGATACTGTTCATGCACCAACAGCAACATTACACACTATTTAAAATTAAAAAAGTGAAATCGCAATCAACCCCTTTAAAACTATTGGATATTCCCAGAGCCACTCTGGATCTGCCATAACCAATCGCTAACATTTGGTTGTGACATATGACAACCCACACTAGCGCATGACCTCAACGTCATCGTTCTCAGCCACTCCCTCTGTTCGCTGATTGGACAGGTAAAAAATTGCTTGGAGAAAGTCAGCGAATATACCGCGAACCCAGACGACATACTGAAGGAAAATTAAAATAGAGTGGAAGTACGTAGGAAGGCAAAGCCATGCTTGATGTTAGCTGAAAACTGGGTAGTTAGTGGGCCTGGTGGCATTGTCGATGGGTCAGACAGTAAGCAGCAATTTGTAGGACACCAGCATTCACTTCACAAAGTCCACAAAGCTCCCTCGAGGTGCTTTCCCAGACAGCTGCACTCTGGTGGCGGTGTTTAGGCTGGCCAGCTGCAGCAGAGTATAGGCAGTCATCCAGGAATGATGTTTTGTTTGCGTCTGAGGAACTCCTCGTCGTGATTCACAAGGGAGCTGACCTTCTGCTCAAGGCAGATCCATGGTGATCAGAAAAAAAACAGGAGCTAAAATGGATAAAAAAACACAACTTCAAAAAAAAAGTTAAAAGTCTTATGGATATTACATTATATAGTTTTGTAAACTATGCATGGTCGAAGGTCTTTTGAATACTCAAGAGTGAAATAAGTTGCCTTTGGATATAAAACTTATATCAAATATAGTGTTGTCAAAGTACTGACTTTGGTACCAAGTAGGTTCTGAAAATTTTTAATTGTGACGATACCAGCATTTCCCTCTGGCATTTTGAGCGCTGTTGAATGGATTTATAAAGGTCACCTATTATGCCCTTTTTCACAAAATGTAAAATAAGACTCTTAAATATTTATCTTAAAATACCCAACAGATCAACAGATTTTTTACAGCTTGTTTAAATTGTCTATTTTTTGAGGCTCAGAAAAAAAACACAGTTTTAGTCTGTATCCCTTTAAATGCAAATGAGCTGTAGCTACCAGCACAGAGGGTGGACCTTCACGAGCTCACGGCGCACTCTGACAGGACAATCCAAGGGGGTAATCCATCGACCGGAAGTTGAAGCCTCGTGGGAGCTGCCATCTTGTAGCAGAACTTCATTGCGTTAGCATTTCCATTGACTCCCATTCATTTTGGCGTCAGCTTTGACAGCGAATAATTTTACATCTGAGGCATTTAAAGACTCCATTTGTCCATTATTTATTTCTAAAGAAACACGACAATGTATAAAAGGCTCCATTACCTTGTATCTTACGTTAAGGCCCCGTAGAAGCAGTTTTGTAAAAATTGGCTAACGATTGTGTCATAACACATGACTCACTGTTGCACAATTGAAAAATTACCATATAGACAGGAGGAGAAACTCAAAGGCTATTCGGAGGACATGGAGGCATAAAGTCAAGGGAGAAGCCCATAGAGAGTCATAAAGTCGATCCTGCTGCTAGCTCATGGGCAGCTCCTACTCTTGCTCTCCATCTCTGCAAGATTCGGAAAGGAATGACTCAGATTTCTTTTGGCACAGCTACTAGAAGAATTACAACTGTCAGACAGGTTGCTCACATCACATCTACATAGTAAAACTCAGTTTGGGCCTGCTCAATACGCTCAGCCATCAGGAAGTGATTGCTTCTGATTTACTTTACTTTTCTCTGTTGAAGTCTATGGGGTCGCTGTGTCCATTTCTTTTACTTTCTATGGCGCTAACACAGATACACACTGGGGCATTTCAAAGCAGGCGTCTATCAGCGGATCCCTAATATATCCACTGATAGACACCTGCTTTCAGATACTCCTGTATGTTTCTGTGTATGTGCTTGTGAAGACAACTTAATTGTGCGATCCTTGACAATTGAGTGTATTTCAATATTTGTTTGTCTAAAAAATCGGTAACATTTTACAATAAGGTTCATTAGTTAACATTAGTTAACTACATTAGTTAACATGTACTAAGAATGAACAATACTTGCAGCATTTATTAATCTTAGTTATTATTAATTCCAACATTTACTAATACGTTCTTAAAATCAAAGGTTGTATTAGTTAACATTAGTTAATGCACTTTGAACTGACATGAACACACAATGCATAGCTGTATTTATATTAACTAACATTAACAAAGATTAATAAACACTGTAACTAATGCTTTGCTCATCGTTAGTTCATGTTAGTTAATGCATTTACTAATGTTAACTAATGAACCTTATTGTAGTGTTACCAATAAATCAAATAATTTCTGTTGACGTAAATTCAATTTTTAACTCAAGGATTTGCTTGCACAGTGATAGGACAAATCTAATCAACACTGCACAATTATTTTACCATTTGCACATTTAACTCAAAACATCCACAGATTCAGCAAACTGGCTTTTGGATCAATGCAGCAATTATTGAAAGCAGCATCTTTGCAGTTTCATCTAGTACATCACATGACCGCAACAGCAGTCCACATACTTCAACAGGATTGTGATGTCTGGTAACATTGCCTTTTAAGGTGTAATATAAATAACATTCATATTTTTAATACAGCATAAATGCCCACTGTTATGATTGGCTACCATATTTACATGGGAAATCACCCATGTCCCTTTAAAAAATACATCTGTTTTTAAAACGTCTGTTTTCGGCTTAAAGGTGCATTGTGTGATTTTTAGCAACATCTAGTGATGAGTTTGCAACCAACAGAAGTTACGGTGGCCGAAAATATGTCGTCGCCTGAGAACAACAGTGAGTAGCCAGTTAAGCAATGAGGTTTTTTTACAAAGATTAAGTAAGAAATGATGTTTATTTACAGCCCATTCTCACCCCCAAGGCGTCACCTAACTGACGAAGCATTTTGATCATGCTTCAATATCTGATGCTTTAGGCACCCTTTCAGCGTCAGTTAGATGACGCCCTAGGATCGCGTGTAAAACTACCCCTACCCCAGACCTAAACCTACCCGCGTCATCTAACTGACACTTTTCCTATAAAAAAGTTGTTAGATGAGACCAGTTAGATGAGACCGTAGGATCATAGAAACATAACGGTGCAAAATGGCGATTTAACATGTAAGGGGACCCGTGGTGTATGTAGTAGAGATGCACCGATTACAGTTTTCTAGGCCGATCCCGATTTACGATTTTTCCTTGAGTTTGACCTGCCGATACTGATTTTAGCCGATTCCGATTTCGTTTTTTCAAACCACTTTACAGCACACACACAAATTTTATTTCCTATCCTCTCTTTAATTGAACCATTTGCATAGAACATTTTGAACAGAAAATTACTATACTCAGCAAAAAAAGAAACGTCCCTTTTTCAGGACTGTGTATTTCAACAATGTTATAAAAATCCAAATAACTTTACAGATCTTCATTGTAAAGGGTTTAAACAATGTTTTCCATGCATGTTCAATTTACTATAATCAATTAATTAACATGCACCTGTGGAATGGTCTTTAAGACCTTAACAGCTTACAGAGAGTAGGCACTTAAGGTCACAGTTCTAAAAACGCAGGACACTAAAGAGACTTGTCTACCGACTGTGAAAAACACCCAAAGAAAGATGCTGATGCAAAGAAAGATGTTGGATTGCAGGGTGAGGGCTAGGGCCATAGGGCCCCCCAGAAATGTCCAGGAACTTGCAAGTGCCTTGGTGGAAGAGTGGGGTAACATTTCACAGCAATAACTGACAAATCTGGTCCAGTCCATGAGGAGGAGATGCACTGCAGTTCTTCAAGCAGCTGGTGGCCACACCAGATACTGACTGGTACTTTTGATTTTGAGCCTCCCTTCATTCAGGGACAGATTATTCTCTTTCTGTTAGTCACATGTCTGTGAAACATTTTTAGTTTATGTCTTATGGTGTTGACTCTTTTAGTGTTCATACAAATATTTACACACATTAAGTTTACTGAAAGAAAAAAACAGTTGAAAGTCAGAGGACGTTTCTTTTTTTGCTGAGTATATAAAACAGAACTATATAAATTACTCCTGGTGTGGGAAATTCACACACATCTAAAGTCCAGTGTCATAGAAGAACCATTTCCTTTTCACATCCAATAACCAACAAAAAATGTGATATATTTAGCATTTAAATTTCAATTTATAGCATTTTATTTAAAATAAACATAGCCTTGCAGTATAGATATTTTTTCTCTCACACACAGGCCTATTGCAATCACTTGTGCATCAATGGCAAGTTTTATTTCTTAAACAGTTCTTCTCTCATCTGACACATGTACAGCCAGGCTAAACAGGACAAGTGGAGCGTGTGCAGGGAAACGATTTGGAAATACTAAAAACTAAAATACTAAAAGTTTTTATAGGTACATTTTCTATAAATACTTTGAAGTCTTTATTTTCTTTTCTGACATAGCCTACTTCAGTTCTTGTTAAAACTGAAGTGCATTTGTAGTCTTAAAACTTTTAAGTCTATTTACATTTTATTTTTCTGACTTTAAATGCATTATATAAGTCACTCTGGAATATAAAGCAGTAACTTTTTCAACCTTTATAATATTTTTCCAAAACCCTTGAGATGGTACATCGATTTACAATAGGTTGAATGTCAGGTCTGCCATAGCCTGACGTGGACTGTATCGGCTTTTACTGGCACTCTGTAACTTCGGGGAGCGGGTAGGAACCCCAGCACAAAAAGAACTACAAAATTCGAGTGCTTCACGACGTACGTCACTTCCTCAAATTCCGACAGCGAGAGCTCAACGAGCCCAAAAAGGTAACTAAGTCCCCGACTCTGGTCCGGTGCATCAATCTTCCCCGCCTAGCAAATGTGAAGTGCGTCAGAAACAGAGCGGGCACATGTTCAGTTTAAACATTTAAACACGAAAACGCTGTTTTTATCACTGAAAACGATTATTTCTAAGAACTCCGAGCAAAGTGGAGCCAATAGGTTAACGTTAGTATAAAGACTCTTGCTTGTAAACGTGAGCTACATGAACTTTTGACGTTTTGAAAAAAAAATAAATCCCATGAAACTACATTCATATGACATGCTGAAATATATGCCAATTCATTACGACATTTCACACGCAACACTGCAGTCTGCCCAAGATGTGAGAACAAATGCATGCGTGCATTCCCTAGTGTAACCATGACAGATTTTACAACAGTAGTAGAAGACAATACTGTTTCCCAACTGTAGGGGGCCCCTGAGAGCAAAATTTAAAAAAATGTCATAATGTTGCTTTAAGTGGCTGCAGACAACTTACAGCCCATAAAATAAGGTTTAGCAAATTATTTCATGGACCCCCAGGCTATTGGTCATAGAGACCCCATTAAGAACCCCTGTGTCAGTGTACGCGTAAAAAAAACGAAGTATAATTTGGGCGTAGGTCAGCCAGGACGAGTCGTATGGCGCTGGATCTAAAAGGAGACTGTATTGCAGTAGGGGATTGTTGGATTGTGGAATCATACTCATTGTGTCATTCTGTTGACAAGGGATTAAACAATGTCAAATGTCAGCGAAGCCCTGCTGGGTTAAGCTGCACAAAATATGTCCTGTTAAAAGAAGAATAAAATGGGGAAATCAAAAGCTCCTCGGACTTCTGCTCGAATCTCCTGTCGTTTTTCAGATGTGGAGTCTTCAATCATACAGGGTTAGAAAGGTTCATCTGGAGGTAGGGAATCTCTGTTTGTTGATGTCAAAAACATAATATCTAGATATAATAAGTGCAGTAGAAAAGATGTGCCCTGGTAGTTTAGGCTGATTTGTCAAGGATGGCCACCGCTGTCTTTCTTCAATGCTAATTGCTTTGACAACAGACAGGTCTCTAGTGATATGAAGTGAGGTGAAGCTTTTGTGGAAAACAGCCTAACTAAAAACATGGCTGGTGCTTAAGGAAGCTATTAATTCGTACCATGTTCTTTACGGTGTGAAACATGACTCAAGAATATTTTGGCTCAGCGCTGCGGCATTGCTTGTGGGATTACAGGCCCAGAAACAAGCCCCCTCGCTTTATGGACTTTGGCATTTACTCTTTGACTTTTGAAAATAACATACTTTGGCTGTAATTCTTTTTCTGCACCATTATTATTATTATTATTATTATAAAAAATAATAATCATAAATCTGTCAACAATTGCATTAATTGAAAAAGATTGAATGGAAAGATTGAATGTTGTGTGACAAGATGAAACTGCATCAGTTTAAAATCTTTTAACCACAGAAATGTACTATATTAATATTTGAAGACAGAAGGATGAGGACATGGAAGTAGAAATTACTTCCATGTCCTTCTGTATTTTAATCAATCCCATTGGCAGTTCTAACACAGGGTTATTACTGTGGATGATGCAAGGCAAAATATCTAAACATCCTTAAGAGAAGATAGATTTACTAGAGAAAACGGTAACACTTTACAATATGGGTGCACTTATATGCATTAATTCATGCTTAACTAATGCACAGATAATCATGCAGTTAATGTATAACTAATGAAAAACTAAACCATTAATTAATGATTACTGCATCAGCAACTAATAAAGACTCTATATGATTAAAAGATTAAGTAATACATGAATTGCTATTAATTAAGTATGTCAATGTGTATTAATTCCTTAATAACATATTTTATTAACTAATAGTGTAAATTAATGTGTTAATTACCACAATTAGTCAAAGCTATGCACTTCAACTTCCAGTTGTCTGCATTAATTAATTATTAGCTAATGATTTGCAAAGGTATCATTATGTTATGACTTTACTTGTTGAGGCACATCATTATTAACTAGTCATTTAGTAATTGTAGTAATTTGCACATTAATTTGCACTGACAATGAAGTAATTAATCATGTATTGCATATTAGTGTACCTGTCATATTATCTGGAAGTTGAAATACAAGGCTTTGACTCATTCTGGTTATTAACATATTAATTAACACTATTAGTTGAAAAATGAGTTATTATGGAATTAATCCACAATTACATATTTAATTAAAAACAATTAATGTATGAACTAATACATTAACCTTACAGACTCCTAATTAGTTCCTAATGTGGTAATCATTAATGAATAGCTTAGATAATCATTAGTTACATATTAATTCAGTATTATCTGCATGAATGAATGATTATTAGTGCACCCGTATTGTAAAGTGTTACCGAGAAAACTGTACTGTATTTTATAGTGAGAGTAAAACTTTCTCACTTTTTTTTGTAACGCCCTCCTAAACTGCATTTAAGATTGAGAAAGCAGGAGCTGATTTACGGTGTGTATAGTGTGGTTGTTCAGAGATTAAATGAGATGGTATGCAGGGTATTTGGAGTCTAATCTATACTGATTCAGGTAAAGGACATTTCTGTGAGATTTGTTACTGACGTTTCCGATTATCCCCACAGATTTAGTCTTACCTTGTGACAAGAGATGGAAATTAGTTTTGGAGATATGAGCTCTAAAAGCTGTCCAGTAAATCTGAATTTATCTCAAGTGCATGAATATAATATAGACTAGGAGTGGATAATACAAAAATTGTAA